>PVJL010002361.1:0-25496 GCA_004026885.1 Lyroderma lyra | reverse complement strand
CAGTGTGAGAGGGATTCCTGAAAAACTCCCCTGGAGATTGCAATGAATAAAACATCTATAACTCAACTAAGGACTCCCTATGAAATGCACAAACACAACTAAGAAAGCTGTTCATTGCATCAAAATACCTACAGGTGGGCAGTAAGGCAAATGGAAAATAAAAAAGGAAAAGTGCCTAGATGCAGGCTGGACACAGGTCCCCTCTTGAAACTTTACTGCTGGGGAAGGAGGGAAAATAAAGGAAACAGGTGACCATTCCAGATCCCACTCAGTCCATGGCACAGAAAAAAGAAGGCCTGGTGGAGGACACAAGACACCACAACCAGACCACACTTTGGCCCCCAGGGGATGCAGACCAGATGTGTAAGATGGGACAGCCCAACTTCACTTCAGTTCCAAGAGGAGGGGGAGTGATAGGAGTAGTGAGGAGCCACAGCACAATCTCCTTTAGCTGTGAAGAAGAAGGAAGAAAAGGGCTGTGTGAGCATTTCTCAGTGCATAACCAGCACAGTCTGAGAGACTAGCATACAGGACTGACCCCAAGGCTTAGGGCAGAGTCCTTAGGGCAAACTAAAAATAGAAAAACATCAATATGCCCATACTTCCTACTTGGACCCACAGCCCCACTAAATAAACAAAGTTGCTAACCCTGGCCTCCTCTCTCCCTGAAACCTCGACCTCCTCAGTATCAGCATTGAACACCAAAGAAACTGCAGCAGCAAATGTTGGGTTAAAGAGCAGAATATCTACAAACAGAGAGGCTGCCAGAATGAAACAGAGAAAGAGAGCTCAAAATAAATTCAAACAACAAAAAATCAAAATAAAAGAGATGGGGATAAGTAACCTATCAGAAACAACTCAAGAACTATTATAAAAATGCTCAGGAAATATCTTTTTTTTTTTTTTTTTTTTTTTTGCTTTTTGGTATGTGGGTAGCTCCCTGACTGGGAATCGAACCCAGGCCACAGCGCTGACAGCGCCAACACCGAAGCCTTAAACCACTACACCATCAGGGAACTCCCAGAAATTTAATGATTATGTCAACAAAGAGATAGCAAGCATTAAGGAGGACATAAAAACCATTGAAAAGGACCAGGCTGAGATGAAGATTATAATAACTGAAGTGAAAAATGAAATAAAAGAAGTACCAGACTAAAAGAAGAAGTGTGAAGAAGTGATTTGCAAGAAAAGCCAGCAGAAAATACTCAATAAGAACAAATATTAAAAAAGAATTCAAAAAATTGAATATGGCTTTAGATACCTCTGGGAAAACATTAAGTGTAACATCATTTGCATCGTAGGACTACCAGAAGGTAAAGAGGAAAAGCAAGGGATCAAGAACTTATTTGAAGAAATAATAGTTTTTCTAACCTGGCAAAGGAAATAGACATACAAGCCCAAGAAATGCAGAGAGTCCCAAACAAGGCGAACCCAAACAGGAACACACCAAACACATCATAGTTAAAATGGCAAAAGTCGAAGAAAAAGAGAAAATTCTAAAAGAAGCAAGAGAAAGGCAAGTAGTAACTTATAAGGGAACACCCATTTGAATCTCAGCTGGTTTTGCACAAAAAAAGCTTTGCAGGCCAAAATAAAATGGCAGAAACTATTCAACATGATGAAAATAAAAGGTCTATAACAAATATTAGTGTATCCAGCAAGACCTGCATTCAAAACTGAAGAACAGATAAAGAGCTTCTCAGATAAGAAGAAGCTAAAGGAGTTCATCACCACCAAACTAGTACTATAAAGAATGTTAGAAGGATCTTTTTAAAGATGGTAGGAGAGATGGGAAAGTGGGTAAAATAAGGAAAAGAGATTGAAAAGTTTAGCTTGGTTGTTACAAGGTAATAATCATGGAGATATAGAGTATAACATTGGAAAATAGTAAGTTTGCAGTAACTTTGTGTAGTGTCAGATGGGTACTATGTTCATTAGGGTGATGGGAGAAAAGCTGAAAGTGTGGGTAAAAAGGGAAAGTAAATCAAAGAGTACAAATTCATAGTCACAGAATAGTCATAGAGATGTAAAGTTCAGCATAAAGCATATAGTCAATAACATTGTAATAACTATGTATGCTTTCAGAGGGGAACCAAATTTATCAGAATGAGGATTTAGTATGCTGTACACCTGAAACCAATATAATATTGTATGTCAAATTTAATTTTAAAATAGTATAAATAGATATATATATATATATATGGCTTAAGACAAATTTTTTCTATATTCTAAAATAATAGTTTTATTAAATAAAAGAGTATCTTGAACTTTGCCTATTAATAGAAAGTTCTCAGTGTTTAGTCTAATTAGCACCCCAGCCTGGCTCTAGTCCTTCACCTGTGGAATAGATTTAACCAAGAATGGCTCTTACTTTGTTCAGTCAATCAAGTATAGCCTCATGTACTGCCAGAGTGTAAGCTGTTCAGAGAAAAAATGATGTAAGTGTGATTTTAGCTAATACAAATCTTAACTCTGAAATTCTAATAAAAGGGTTTTCATTTTTAACATAAGTAGAAAGAAGATGGGAACAGGTACTCCTAGAACTCCAGCAAGGAATAAGGTGAAATAAATTTGTTTCTTGTTATCTCTTTGCTATTATGTTATTTGCTGTTTAAGAAAAAAAATGACAGAAGAATGGAGACAAAAAATTACTTTTTTTTTTTTTTTTTTTTAGAAATGAATCATCAAGTCATTTTGGTCAATTAAGACCAAAGTAAGCACCCAAAAATAAATGTGTCATTCATCAAAAGCTTTAAGATATTTATTAAATATTTTAAAGTATTTTTTTAATATTTAGACTAATTTAACATCACTCAAATTTTGTTTAGACTAATTTAAGATTCCTATGTGGGCAAGAGTTCTGATGCAATTAACCAAAACTCCTTAAAGGTCTTGATAAACCTATAACTGACAAAATTATAAAGAATGCAGATAAATAGCTGGAAGCGTTTTTTATTTTCATTGTTAGGTATTTTGGGGTGACATTGATTACAAAAATTTCGTAGGTTCCAGAGGTACAGTTCTACAATACATTATCTATGTGTTGTGTTATGTGTTCATCACTCAGAGTCACTTCTCTTTTCATCACCATATATTTGGCTCCCCCTCCCTTTCTCACCCCCTCCCGCTTCTCATACCCTCAGATAATCACTAACCACTAAACTATTGATTGTGCCCAGGAGCTTTTGCTTCTTTGTTGCTTTCAGCTTTGTGTCCCACAAATGAGTGAAATCATATGGTTCTTGGTTTTTTTTCTGTCTGGATTATTTCACTTTACATGATGGTCTCAAAGTCCATCCATGTAGTCACAAATGGCCCTATTTCATCTTTTCTTATGGATGAGTAATATTCCATTGTGTATAGATACCACAGCTTCTTTAGCCAGTCATCTATCAAAGGACACTCTGGCTGTTTCCATGATTTGGCCACTGTAATTAATGCTGCAATGAACATTGAGATGAATATATTTTTGCAAACTAAGGTTTTCAAATTTGGGGGGTAGATACCCAGAAGTGATATTGCTGGGTCATATGGTACCTCTGTTCTTAATTTTTTGAGGAACCTTTGTATTGTTCTCCATATTGGTTGCAGCAGTTTGCATTCTCACCAGCAGTGATTGAGAGTTCCTTTTTCTCCACACCTTGTCCAACATATGTTATTTCTTGTCTTGTTGATTATAGCCATTCTAACAAGTGTGATGTGATATCTCATTGTAGTTTTGATTTGCATTTCTCTTATAGCTAAGTAAATTTGAGCATTTTTTCATATATCTGTTGGCCATTTGTATGTCTTTCTGGGATAAGTGTTTAGGTCCTCTGCCCAGTTTTAAATTGAATTGTTTGTTTTGTTGTTGTTGAGTTACACAAGCTCTTTATATATTTTAGATTTTAGGCCCTTATCAGAGACATCATTTGCAAATCTTTTCTTTCATTCGTTGGTTGTCTCTTGACTTTGTTGATGACTTCTTTTGCTGTGCAGAAGCTTTTTACTTTGATATAGTCCCATTCATCTATTTTTTCTTTTACTTCCCTTGCCTTCGAGGTCAGGTTTATGTAGTTCTCTGTGACCCTAAGGTCTATAAGTTAGTACCAATGTTTTCTTCCATGCTGTTTATTGCTTCAGGTCTTATGTAGAGGTCTTTAATCCATTTTGAGTTAATTTTGGTGTATGTGACAGTTTACAGTTTAGATTCATTCTTTTTCATGTGGTTTACCAATTTTCCCAGAACTATTTACTGAAGAGGCTTTTTTTTCCCCATTGTATATTTTTTACTCCTCTGTCAAAAATTATTTGTCCATGTATTTGTGTGTTTATTTCTGGGGTTTTTTATTCTCTTTCATTGGTCTGTGTGTCTGTTTTTCTGCCAATACCAAGCTGTCTTGATTATTGATGCTTTGAGTACAGATTGAAATCGGAAAGTGTGATGCCTCCAGCCTTATCATTTTAATGTAGGATTGCTTTGGTGATTTGGGATCTTTTGTGGTTCCATAGAAATTTGATGATTCTCTTATCTATTTTTTGAAACAATGTCTGTTGGATTTTAATAGGAATTGTGTTAAATCTGTATATTGCTTTGGATAATATAGCCATTTTTAATTATGTTGATTCTTCCAATCCATGTACACAAAATCTTTCCATTTCTTTGTGTCCTCTTCAATTTTTTTATAGTTTTTAGTATATAAGTCCCTCACGTTCTTTGTTAAGTTTATTTCTAAGTATTTTATTGTTTTTGTTGCAATCACAAAAGGTATTGCTTGTCTTATTTCTTTTTCTGAAGTTTTGTTGTCGATATATAGAAATGCAATTGATTTTCTTACATTGATTTTTATACCCTGAAACTTCACTGTATTTGTTTATTACTTCTAATAGTTTTTTTGTGAATTATTTAAAATTTTTATATAAATGATTATGTCATCTGTAAAAAGTGACAGTTTAACTTCTTCTCTCCCAATTTGGATGCCTTGTATACCTTTCTCTTGCCTGATTGTTCTGGCTAGAACTTCCACTACTATTTTAAGCAGCAGTGGTGACAGAAAACATCCCTGTCTTGTTCCTAATTTTAAGAGGATAGGCTTCACTTTTTCCCCACTCAATATAATATTAGCTGAGGGTTTATCATATATGGTCTTTATTATGTTTAGTTACTTCCTTCCTATCCCCATGTTAGTAAGTGTTTTGATCATAGATGGATGTTGTATCTTGTCAAATGCTTTTTCTTCATTAATTGATATAATAATATGTTTTTTAGCTTTTAGTTTGTTTAACTGGTGTATCACATTGATTGATTTGTGTATGTTGAACCATCCTTCTGTTCGTGAGATGAATCCAACTGATTGGGGTATATAATATTTTCATTGCATTGTGTTCTATTTGCTAGTATTTTATTTAGGATTTTTCCATCTGTGTTCATGAGATATTGGTCTATCCTTTCCTTTTATTGTGTTATTCTTACCAGGCTTTGGTATTAGGATTATGTTGCCGTCATTGAAACAGTTGTGAAGTATTGCCTCTTTTTCATATTTTTGGAACAGTTTGAGAATAGGCATTAGTTCCTCTTTGAAATGCTTAGTAAAACTCATTGGTGAGACTGCCTGGTCCTGAGGTTTTGCCTTTGGTTAGATTTTAAATGATTTTTTCAATTTTCTTACTGTTGATTGGTCTATTTAGATTGTCCAGTTCTCTTGGTTCATTCTAGGTAGACTATATGTTACTAGAAACTGTCCATTTCTTAAAGTTGTTAAATTTGGTGGCAGATAGTCTAACACTTTCTTATGATCCTTTGTATTTCTGTATCAGTGATAATTTCTCCTTTTTCATTTCTAATTTTGTTTTTTTGTGTTTTTTCTCTTTGCCCCTTGCTTAGTCTAGCCAGTGGTTTATTGATCTTGTTGATTTTTTCAATAAACAAGCTCTTTGTTGCATTAATTTTTCTATGATTTTTCTGTTTTCTACTTCATTTAGTTCTGCTTTAATTTTTATTATTTCCTTCCTTCTTCTGACATTGGAATTTTTTGTTCTACTTTTTCCAATTATTTAATATGGGATGTTAGGTTCTTTTATTGTGCTTTTTCTGGTTTCTTGAGATAGGCCTGTAATGATTTAAATTTCCCTCTTATTACTGCTTTCACTATATCTCAATAATTTTAATAAGTTGTATTTTTCTTGTCATTTGTTTCTATGTATTTTTAATCTCTTCTTTTATTTCTCTTTGATCCTGTCACTTTTTTAAAAACATGTGATTTAATTTTCATGTATATGTAAATTTAATTTTTCTGCTTTTTTTGTGCAGTTCTCCAATTTCTAGTCTTCGTAGTCAGAACATGCTTTGTATGATTTCAGTTTTCTTGAAGTTGCTGAGGCTAGCTTTGTGTCCCATTCTATGGTCTATCCTTGAGAATGTTCTGTGTGCACTAGAATAAAATGTATAGCCTTGTGTTGTAGAGTGGAGGGTTCTGTAAATCTCAATTATGTCTAATTGTTTTAATGTGTCATTTACAGCTGATATTTTCTTATTTATTTTCTGTTTGGATGACCTCTCCATGACTGTCAAGGGGATGTTTACATCCCCTAATATAATTGTGTTTTTGTCAGTTTCACCTATTAGTTTTTTAAGTAGTTGCTTTATAAATTTTTGTGCTTCCTGGTTGAGGTTTTATATATATATATATGAGTGTCATATCTTCTTGTTGTTGTACTGTTTCTTTTATCACCATGAAATGTCCATTTTTGTCTCTTATTATCTTTTTTATCCTGAAATCTGTTTCATCAGATTTAAGTATGATATCACTGCTTTTCTCTGGATAACATTTTCTTGGAGTATTTTTTTTCCACGCTTTCATTTTGAGTCTGTGTTGTCCTTGTGGCTAAGATGTGTCTCTTGGAGACATCATTAGATGGGTTTTGTTTTTTTACATCAGTCAGCTTCTCTGTACCTTTTTATTGGAGAGTTTTGTTATTTACATTTAGGGTGATGATTGATATATAAAGAGTTTCTATGGTCATTTTGTTTTCTGGTTTTTGGTTTACAGCAGCTTGGTTCCTTATTTAAATTTTTTATTGTTTAATTGTGGTGACATTGATCAGTAAAAATTACATAGGTTCCAGATGCACAATTCTACATTACATCCTTCATACATTGCATTATATGTTCATCACCCAGAGTCAGTCCTCTTTCCATCACCATATATTTGTGTCCCTGACCTTTCTTCCTCAACCCACCTTTAACCGTCAGATACTACTAAATTATTGACTATGTCCATGAGTAGTTCTTGGTTTTTTCTTTTTCTGTCTGGTTTATTTTACTTAGCATGATAATCAGTCCATTTTTTGAGTTTTTTGTCCTTTGTCTTTTTTTCTATTTTGATTGTTTATTCATTCTGTTTTTTAGATTCCACATGTAAGTGAGACTACATGGTATTTGTCATTTTCAGTCTGACTAATTTCACTTTGCATGATATCTTCTAGTTTTATCCATGTTGTTACAAAAGGTAAGATTTTATTCTTTTTTATGACTGATTAATGCTCCATTGTGTAAATGTACCAAAGCTTTTTTATCCAATTATTTATTGATGAACATTTAGGTCATTTCTATATCTTGACTATTGTGAATAATGATGCAATAAACATAGGGGTGCATATATATTTTTGAATTACTGTTTTTAATTTCTTTGAATAAATACCAGTAGTGGAATTGCTGGATCATACTGTAGTTCCATTTTTAATTTTTTTAAAAAACCTTCATACTGTTTTCCATAGTGGTTAGATGAATTTTCAGTACTACCAAAAGTGGCAGGTCCCTTTTCTCCACATCTTCACCAACATTTGTTCTTGGTTGATTTATTAATGAGAGCCATTCTGACAGGAGTGAGGTGTTATCTTATTGTGGTTTTGATTTGCATTTCTCTGATTATTAGTAATGTTGAGCATTTTCTCATGTGTTCATAAGCCATCTGGAGAAATATCTATTCAGGTCTTCCACCCATTTTTTTAATTGGGTTCTTTGTGTTTTTTTTTAGTGTTGAGTTGCATGAGTTTCTTATAGATTTTGGATATTAAACTTTTATCATTTGCCTCATTGGTGAACATTTTCTCCCATTCTGTGGGATGTGTTTTAGTTTTCTTGATAGTTTCTTTTTCTGTAAAAGAAATGTTTGTCTAATGTAGTCCCGTTTGTTTATTTCTTCCTTTGTTTTGTTGTTGTTGTTGTTGTTGTTTCTTTGTTTGTTTTCTTTTGTTTTGTTTTGTTTTGTTTTCCTGAAGAGATATCTTGTTGAAAGTATTGCTAAGGGTAATGTCTGAGAAGTAACTTCCTACATTTTCTTCTAGGAGTTTTATGGTTTCAGGTCTTATATTTAGTTTTTCAATCCATTTTGAGTTTATTTTTGTGTATGGTGTAAGAATATAATCCAATTTCTTTTTTTTGGGGGGGGGGCATGTATCTTTCCAGTTTCCTCAGCATGATTTGTTGAAAAGACTGTCTTTACCACAATGTAAGTTATTGCTTTTTTATACCGTAGATAAGTTGATCATACAGACATAGATTTATTTTTGGGCTCTCTAGTCTGTTCCATTAACATATGTGTCTATTTTTATGCCAATAGCATGCTGTTTTGAAAACTACAGCCTTGTAGTATAATTTGATCTTGGATAGTGTGATTTCTTCAACTTTGTTCTTCTTTCTCAGAATTACTGTGGCTATTCTAGGTCTTTTATGATTTTATATAAATTTTAGGATTATATGTTCTATTTCTATGAAGAATGCCTTTGGCATTTTGATGGGAATTGCATTGAGTCTATATATTGCTTTGGATAATATAGATATTTCAACTACATTCATTCTTTCTATCAATGAGCATGGTATGTTTACATTATTTGTGCCTTATTTTACTTCTCTTTTCAGTGTCTTATAATTTTCTGAGTATAGGACCTTGACTTTTTTTGTTAAATTTATTCATAGGTATTTTTTATGCAATTGAAAATAGGATCGTTTTCTTATTTTTTTTCTGCTAGTTTGTTATTGGTGTATAATAATGCAAGTGATTTCTATATATATTGATTTTGTATCTTGCTGTTTTACTAAATTAATTTATCAGTTCCAATAATTTTCAGGTCAAACCTTTGGGATTCACTATACACAGTATCATGTCATCTGCAAATAATGATAGTTTTAATTCTTTTTCTTAATTTTTCTTTTTAAAAAAATGTTTATGATTAAATTTTCCCTACAGATACATAGCCCAGTCACACCCACATGACACCCTGACTTAAATAATCAAATGGCTAATTATAGTACTTTGAATATAATCCAAAACTTCCCTGGTTTAGAAGACCTTACTCAAACTCTCATTTACTTATCTAACCTTATCTTATGCATATTGAATTCTCTCAACAATTCTAAGGATGCTCATTTTTATTCTCATTTTATGAATGAACAACTAAGGGTCAGACAGCCTAGGTAAGTTACCCAATCCCAGTGAATTTTGCTTTTCTTATACATCCCAAGCTCTTTATACCTTCTGGTTTTGCTTTCTAGTTTTCTATGTCCAGAATGCTTTTCTTTTCTTTTCTTTTTTTTTTTTTGTCCTTAAAAGGAATTTATTTTTTTTTAATTCATTTTTATTGTTAGACTTATTGGGGTGACATCTGTTAGCAAGGATTACATAGGTTTCAGGCATACAATTCAGAATGCTTTTCTTGCTCACCTTTAAACAGCTAGATAACTCTCATCATCCAACTCTCAGCTCAAACATTACCTCCACAGAAAGGTCTTCTTTATAGATCTGGCAGATTTGGCAAAAATACATGACTCCTGGGTAAATTTGAATTTACAATAAATAATTTTTCATATAAGTGTATTCTGTTCAATATTTGAAACTTATTTATACTTTTTAAGTTTTTCATTATTTATCTGAAATTCAATTTTAATTGGGAGTACTATATCTTTCTGGCAATCTTACTTCCTTGACCATTCAATCAAAAGTAGCCCTCATTTAACTCTAGTCACTTTCTATCAAATTCTCTGGTTCCCAATTCTCCACTACCAGATATTATTTTATTTGTTTAGTTTATATTTCTCCATAGCTTTTTAAATCGATACCAAATTTAAACTCACTATAATTTACCAATTTCTGTTTATTACACATATTCTTATCCAGAGCTTTCTCAAGTTTGAGTGAAGATTTAATGCATAGGAAGATCTTGATATATGACTTGGAAAATATAAAAAATTATTATTTTTAGGATATCATTTTAAACATCTGTGATGTTTCTATATTATCAAATATATGCATTAATTATAAAACTTTTTTATATTACATGGTTACTGACCCAAAAATGAACAAATAATTTTATTTTAATTATATATATATATATATATATATATATATATATATATATATATAAATTTATCAAATTTAGTTCTTGACATTTAGTAGAAAAACTATTTTGCATAAAGTTTGTCTTCAGGAGGACAAAAAACAAAAAAGAGAGAAGCAACACTGTCAGAACTGAACAGTCTTCTAAAGGCATCTCAATGATAAATAATTAAATAGTATGCTTGAAATTAAGTACTTATTCAGTCATTTCCAGGATTACCAGTTATCCTGAACTTCTATTGTTCTGAACATGAAAAAATATCTAAATAATTTTAACTATGAGAAAGAAAGAAAAGAATAGAAATGCTATTCCTTAGATGGGACCTAACAATAAATTGAAGGGAAACAGTGTTAAATAAATAAATTAATTAATTCTAGTGTCAATAAAAAACTTGTGGAGGAAATTACATAAAGAACAATGTTTCTTTGGTAAATTTGGCATGTTTTTGATGAAACAACCACAAGTTGTTCCCCTTAGATAACTAGAAACTAAAAATACAGGGAATAATTTGGTTTTAATTTCAGTCAGATTTTAATTTAAAACCATACAGTAAAATTGATACATTTTGCTCTCCACAGGAACAATTCAAAAATATTGTAAAACACCAAAAAATATTTCCCCAAGTCTTCTTTAGCTTTAACACAAAGACCACATATACTTTCAGATCCAAAAACAACTATTTGTTAGACAAAAAGTCCTCCGTAATATTATAAGGAGAAAATTCTTTTGCACATAAAAACACATTCTAATGTAACTGATACTTTGTTTTACAGTATGTGTATATACATTTGAATCAGATAATGAGCCTATAAAAATGGTTTAAAATTTGTTTTGGGTGAACATGCATGGGTATGTATGTCTGTACCTAGGAGAAGAATCTTTGAAAATAACTTTTCTTAGAAAGTGCAACAAGAATTGAAATGACTTGAGAACCACATTAACTTATTCTTAAGGATCACTTCTCAACACTGAACAATTTAATTTAATTTAATTCAATTTAATTTAAAAGTCATTATAGAGATTTCCAGTGAAAATGATAGAGAAGGTAAATGTTGTGCTTTCATTCACTCATGACCACATCAAAATTAATACTAAACTACAGAACAACCATAATTGAAACTCACATAAAGTATAGCTAAACCAAAGTCCTACAACTAATAACATAAAGAAGAGGCCACATAGAGATTGGTAGGAGGGGCAGAGACAAGGAATGAGCTAATTCCACACCCAAGTGTAGCCGTTTAAAAAATTATAAGCAACATCTCAGTTGTTGAGGTCCCCCGCCTCAAAGACCAGTCTATTTCAGCTAGTTCTTGAGGTGAATGCCAGAAATCATTAAAACCATAGCATAGGCTATGAGTGCAAAAGTTGTCAAAGGTAGAAAAATTTGGACAGTTAGTAAGTTTGTAAGTGTAATATGTAGTTTCTCCTTCCTTTGATATGACATTGTAGCCCAAGAGGTATACATAAGGACCTGGAATAATGTCCTCAGGTAGGTTAAATTTAAAATTGTGTGTTATGAGTTTAAGAATAGAAGGTTGTGTGGTGGCAGTAGTGATAGAAGTAATGGAAGTAGTGGTATTAGTGGTAGTAGCCTCAGTGGGGTCCTCACACTCAGTGGAGTCCTCAGATTCTATCTGAAAGTAATCTCCAAAATCTCCTAAGAGTTGTCCCCAAAAAGAGTAAATTAAGTTAGTAATGCTCCTGTTAGTATACAGGAGGAGCTGCATACAAGTTAGGTTATGTGGAGGTAAATGTAGTTCTTCAATCAATGGTTCTGACAGCATGATAAAGCACTGAGGAAGGAATGTGTACACAACTGTTAAAAGAGTCTTGATGGGTTGTTACAGAGGTCAGATAAATAGCAGTTTAAGAGCTAAGAAACCTGAAATCCTTATTAAGAACACATAAAGAGGTATCAAAACAATTTTTGATATTCTCGGTACATTGCCTCATCTCAGTATGTTTTACATTAATAAAATCTTTCCAGCCATGGACTGTTTGAGCCCTGGTCAACATATGATGTTATCAAGTTTTAAGGAATAAGTAAATACCACATCAGTACCTCGTTTTAGTCCACTCAAGATTAGCAGTAGAAAGGTTAGCAAACACTTTGGTAATCAAAGTGAGGTTATAATATATAATTTATTCAGGGATATGTTTCTCTAGGCCAGAGATAAGTCTGAGGAGTCTGGTAAGGCCTTTCAGACTCAGAAGTGGTTTGGTAACATAAGGAGCAAGAATTATAAGCATGGGAGTGGCAAATTCTTTATGCCTTGAAAGTGCTTGTAACCTTTCAGTTGCTCCTTTCAGTGTAAGGGCAACTTGTCTTTCTGGTGGATGAGGTATATTAACAGAGTTGGCAACAGTGCCATTAGAATGAGTATTTCCTCCTTTTGCTAAGAGAGTCAGAAGAGTCAGAATAGTCAGAGGAAGCAGAAGGGTAAGAGGAAGTAGTAAAAACTGCACATATCTGTTTGTAGATTCTCTGTACCTTATAGGGTGAAGTAATAGGTCAAAAAGAAGCTGAATGGTATAGGGGCCAGGTATAGGTAATTCCTCAAAGGTTAATAAGGACTGGGGTCTATAATCCCTTCTTTTATAAATTAAGACAGTTATATTTTGAGGTAAATATGTAAGCTATTGTGTAAATTGCACAATCCTATCCTTATCAAAGTGATGTACCAAAGTCTGGATAGCTGTGGAGACTTGGCCAATAAGTCTTTTTTGTGGTTTAGCGAATACTGGAGTATGCATAGGAGTCACAAGGTCTGACCTCAAGTTCCAGCTACATAGTACTGATGGTGGATTCAGCCTACAAGAAGGGGTATAGAGGAACTATTCTTTATTTATCAAAGAACATTTCTAATATACATAAGATATAGTTGGTGACAAGTCTACATGAAGGTTGATAGGAGTAGATGCCATTGGTGGGTAAAATACAATTTCTATTCCCACAAAATGTAAAGTGTCATATTAGGACTAGGGCAAGAATCAGAAGAATCAAGTAAACAAAGAAGATCAGTAGTAGTCCTGGAAGTCTGAGACAGGATATGATTGATGTTCTCTGTTAAGGAAGATGCAGAAGATCTGTTAGAGAAGATTGTTGAGTACAAAATTGTTAAATATCTCTTCTGGTTTGTATCCTTCTGGTGAGCTGATACATGTGTTACAAAGATTTTAAGAGTTTCACTGGCTTTGTCTACTTCTTGCCAGTATTCCCTAGACCATATGTCCTTATCATTGATAGCATAGGAAGTTTTTCTCCATTTCTGGGACCAAATCTCAATTCCATTAGCTACAGCCCAGGAATCTGTAAAACTCCTAATAGACTTCTGTTTCTCTTTTAAAGAATGTCTGGCTGCCAACACTACTGCTATTAATTCTGCTTGTTGGACAGATTTTGATATTCCAGTACTCCTCAAGATACTTTCGTCTGAGGGTCACAGAGCCTTGGCTGTCCATATGGTCGTGCCTTTTTCTACAGTGGCCTATCCATCAGTGAATCAGATGTTCTGTAACACAGAAGACCAGGATGAATTCTATTTTCCTATTGGGATATGGGTTTGCTCATCTCTCTGAATTATGTCTGGCAAGTCTATCTCTGTGTTCTGTATTTCCTTGGTGAGAAATCTTGGCTGCCCCTTTATGGTTACATTCCTTCCCTGAATATACCATTTCCAGGTAAGTAGCTTCTGGTCCACCTGGATTCCCACCATTTCTGGTGTTAGTTTGATCCAGTAGAGCACAGGTATGCCAGTCCTGACAGTAATTTTGTGTTGCCTGTCAGAGGCTCTGTGGCTTTAAACACCTCAAATAAGAGACAAATCACCTTTTCAAAAATTGTATATTTCATGGGTGATATGGAAAACTTTTGGTCCAGAAACCACAAGGTTTAAATATTACATCATTTGCACCCTTGCTCCATAGAGACCAGGTGCCACAATCAGAAGATTGAGTAATATCTAATCTAAGTTGGTCTCCTTGTTTAGGATACACAAAATTCTGAAAAGTAATTATGTATTCTTTTAATTGCTTAAAGGTTATGGATTGCTCTTGTCCCCATACAAAATCTTCAGCCTTTCTAGTAATTTTGTACAAGGGTTTTAGGAGCAAACCTATTTATGTGTTGTCTTCAATATCCAAGTAAGCCAATGAGATGTTGTGCTTCTGCCTTATTTTTTTGTTCCTTTAAACTTTGAATTTTATCTTTTGCCCCCTCAGTTATTTTCCTCCTTCAGAAGATCAAGTAATGCCTAGTAATTGTATAATAGTAAATGGACCTGAGGTTATATCTATGTTAATTGTCCATCCCCTATTTCTTAAATCTTCTATCAATGAACCTTTTTCCTTTTGTAGGATTTCTGTATCATCATTCATCATAATTATATCATCAATATGTGAAATAATGAGGAGGGAATACTTAAGATTATCAATTTGTGAGGTTAAAATTGAATGAGCTATGACAGGGCTATTTAGATATCCCTGTGGCAGCCTCTTCAATTGATATTGAGTGCCTTCCCATGTAAAGGTGGTATATTGTCTAGGACTTTCAGCTATTGGGATGGCAAAAAAAAGCATATCTGACATATCAATTGTGACATAATGTTTGCTATTTCTCTGGGTGATTCTATTAATAACTTCCTCTGTGTTTGGTAAGGCTCCTGGTAATTTGGGGCTGACTTTGTTTAAATTTCTGTAATCAATAGTTAGTCTGTATTGACCATTGGGTTTAAGTACTGGCCAAACAGTGCTATTAAAAAAGTATCATCACCCTTTCTCTGTAATTCCATCCTTTAGGAATTCTAGTATTTTTACTCCTATCTCCTTATGCTCCCTTTTTAAAGGGTATTATCTGGTAAAAGATGCCTTACTTGGTTTAAGTAGTTGTATAGGTTCTATTTTTACTGTACATAAATTTACCTTACATTTTTAGTAGTTTTAAGGGTAGGAATTTATTCCATATAATGGGCAATATATGTACACCTAGTATATTTTCAAAATATTCTCCTATATACATATGTGTTTCTATTGAGGGTCTATTATATAATATCTTAACAAGAATTTTTAATTCTTCTATAATTTTTCCTCCTAATTCTTCTACATAAATTTTTGAGGAATTTCCTGCAATAGTCTTATTATTAAGTTTTTGCAAAAGACTTACTTGTGAACCTGTGCAATGAGAAATTCAATACTAGTCATAGACCCTTGAAGTTCAATAGCTAGTTTAATCTATTTCCCTGGGGGTTTTTATTAGGTTCAGTGTCTGAACCTCCTGGGGCTCCCTTCATTTTTTGAAAAGAATATTTTTGCAAAATTTTATATTTCCCCCAGCTCTTGTCTTGGATGGTATCTTTGTCTTGTGTTGAAATATCCTCTCAGAGGTGGAGGTTCTATGTTAAAGTTTCCTCCTTGTAGTGGGGATTTCCTAGATGTTTGAAACCTATTGACCTGGGGGTTTGTTGTACTTGTTCTATTAAATATAACCCTTGGTAGCATTTTAGGGTGTTTATATGTTTGTCTCTTAAATTGTCCTTTAGGCTGCAAGAATCTATTTCTATTAGGCAAGTTAAACCTTCTTTTAAATGGAGCACCTTAAGGGTGAAGTCTCTCTGGATTGTATACTTGTTTTGTATTGAATGTAAATCTTACTGGAGTGTGCAACTCCTTGGAAATGTTAAGAACCTTAATAACATCATCAATAGTCTGTGCCTGACCAATGGCATTCATGTATGATATTTTTAGTTGAGGTGGTGCTCCTCTTAATATAACCTTTTTAATGCCATTGGATGCCTTTGCCTGCATTGGTATGTTGATATGTGGCTGTGTTTCATATACTAATGTTAGAATAGCTAATGTTCTTATTATTTTAATTGCCTCTTGTGTTGTGTCCCATTTCATGTTGTCTCCTAAAGTTGTTAAATCTACCTGGGGGTGGGTATATCTCCAAGCTTTTGCTATCCAATCCCATAAAGTATAAGTCTGATTGTGGCATTGTGTGGTTAAATTAATTAATTCAGAATTAAGGGCTGATTGTTCTGTAATGGCTGAGGTTTGCCTCATCTCTGTGCCAGTTAACAGAATGGTATTTGCTCTCTTATCCCATATCATAAAGAGCCATTCTGCATCTGTCTTATCTTTTTGGCAATAATCTACTCTCATGGCTTGTAATTCTGCTCTTCTGTATTCTCTTCCTTCAGCCACTATTTGTGGTGAAGTATTACCATGATTATAGTCAATTATATTCTTTCTGGTGATTACTGGCCTGCTTTTATATAAGCAGGTTGTGTTCCAGGGATCATTATAATCTTCAGGATGCTCCAGGTGCAGATCCATTTCCTTGGGATCTTCTTTAAAAGAAACTCTAATACTGTCCATGGACATATTTTTCTTAATAACTATCATAGATAGTTTTTTTTTCTTTTTTGTCTATCCTCATCAAGCATAGACATAAACTTCAGCAAGAGGGAAGGAATTTCTTTCTTTGGTGCCCTTTTAACTAAAGGTTCACAATTCTTTGCAATCATTAGGTCTAGCTGTACATCCTCTGGGGTTTGTACAGGAAGCCACTTCCAGACTTCTACCTCTGTGGAGAACCAGTGATCCTCCACTCCTAGAAGGGTTTTTGGATGTCTCCTCACTTTCAGAGAATTCTTAAGTTTCTGAGCTAGTGCTAGAATTCTTGCAATCTCACTGTCAGTTTATACCAGAATTTAGTTTTTCAGAGTAGCAATTTCCACTGTAATGTATTGGCAGAGCTAAATTTAGAAATAAGCTTGCCTTCTGCTTCTTCCCTCTGGTTATATGCTAGTGCCAATCTATTCATAGACAGAGAAAAAGAAATTTTCGTGGTGTTTTGTGGTTGCTCCTAGCCATTTTTTAAATTTTATTTAATAGTCTGTGTTAAGTTTTCAATTTAGGATGAGGCTGACTGACACTGCATGGCCTAGGAAATTTTTGTTACCACCTTGTCTAGCTACCAGTCAGGACAGAACCTCTCAGCTTTGATCTACATGGTATAGAGCCAGTGAGCCCTCACTACCCAGGCTAGTTACTGTCATGGGAAACTGCTTTCACAGCCCTGGGGAGGGAGCTGATTGGTTACAAGAAAGTAATCTCAGTTTTAGCCTCCTAAAATTTGGAGTAGATATTGAGCCTCTTTTGAGTTCAAAACAATTTTTTTCTTAAGAACCGAGGAGAATTTAAAAATCTATTTGAGTTACAGCTCCAGCAAAGGGGACTGGCAGGGGGCCTCCCAGCTCCAACTCTGGCTCCTAGGCTACCTCCAAACTGTGAAAGGAGGAACACACTGGATCCCAGAATAGAGCTCAGAGCAAGACAGGAAGGCTCTGTCTTAACCCAGACAAATGTGGACTTAAATCTAATTAAGATTAATTCATCCTGCTGATTATGCCAATTGTCACTAGTGCTTTAAAAGCAGCCACGATGCAGTCTTTTCCTGTGAGTCAATCAGACTAATAACCAGTGGAGGAGCACTCCCAAAAGGAAACCAAATCTTCACCTGGCCAGGCGGGGCCCTCGAGGTCAGGCATTCCCTCGTCCCTAAGGAACTCCCACGATTTATTGCAGAAGCAAGACAGGCCATGTTAATATATTTTTGAATGCTTTACTCACACTTTAAATTCATACTCTCTCACACACACACACACAAACACAGAGGCACAGGCATATAGGGTACAGAGGCAGCGAGTAATGAAAAGTTGAATGAAAGATGTTAGGCTCAGGCTGGTCTGGGGACCATAGCTGGTCAATTTCTGATCAGGCAGAGCCTTCGGTGGCAGATGCCTTGGTTGAATCCCTAGTAGCAGGAGGTCTCAGTGAGATCAGAGTTATCACCTGTCAGTCACAGTCCTGTTCTTTTATTCTTCTTCTCATAGGCCTTATCTGGTTCAGATGGTAATGTAGGGTATTCTTGGCAGGGTGCCAGCATGTACACATCCTTGTTTTGTTTTGTTTTTTAATTTATTTTTATTGTTAGACTTATTGAGGTGACATCTGTTAGCAAGGATTACATAGGTTTCAGACATACAATTCTACAGTGCATTGTCAACTTGTTGTATTATAAGTTCACCAACTAACATCCTCATTTATCACTGGGTCCAGACACATCCTTACTGTGCATATTTTAACTATGGAGTCCTCAGGCTTTTAAAATGAATTTATTTATTTCAATATCCATTGTGCTTTGTACATTGCGGTATCTCACACCCCACCTGTAGGCCTTGTTTCCTCTGTCCCACAGACTGAGTGAGGACCGGAGTGCTCTTGCACAGCCTTCTTCCTCCTCCCTCCCCCAGAGTAAGAGTTCCAAGTGGGGATCCGTGAAGCTGAATCCCTTCTGTTTTCTTAATTTCTCATTTGTTTAACCCACTGCCTGTCTGTAGGTACCTTAATGCCATGAATGAGTTTCTTAGCTGTGATTGTGTAATGTGTAGAGGGCCCTTGGTTAAGATATAGGATTTATATTAGTTGTAATCTCCAGAGGAGTTTTCTGGAGGTCCTTCTCACACCACTATTTTGTTGTGTCCCCCTCCTTTTCTACCTTCTAATAGTCCCAGGCATTTCATGGCCTGCAGCAGCACAACTTTAATCTTATCTATGAGCTCCTAAAGGGTAAGGACTGGAAAGATTGGACTAACAAGACAGAAGAGAAATAGAGAACCCAGGTAGGAGAATTGTCCCACACTTTCTAAAAAATTGATCAGGCTTGTGCCCTAATCCAGCCATTTTATGGTCTGTGAATTAGCTTTCACTCTCACCTCAGATAACTAAGTCATCCTAAAAGTCTATGATCCTACACCATCTGATTAGTTAACAATCACAACCCTAATCATAGCCACCATTTACTAAATGTTACTATGTGTCAGGCATTTGCTAAGTCTTGTGTTATATGTATTATTTCATTCAGTCCTTAACCCTCAAATTGTAGTGATTTTTGTTTATTCCTCCATGCATAAAACCATAAAGATAATGCACTTCTAGCTTTTGTTCATTTCTCCTACCCACATTGATGTTGTCATTTTATTGCCCCTACTTTTACCCCCATACTAGCAGTATCCTGTGTATGGGGAATAATTATGAAAGATGAGCCATGTTCCCATTCAGCCTTTCCCAATCCAGTAAATTTAGAAGGCTAATATAAATAAGCATTGATCTTCTTCAGTCACTATGGGTTTAGTTTTTAAATCAAAGGCACCAAAGCAGATGTGTTTTGTTTAAAAAAAAATGAGATAATTAAAATGATTAAATAGCTTGAATGCTAATGCTTTGGTGGTTAAAGCTATAAATAGAAATTAAGATTGTTTCATGCTGAAGTTAATTCAAGTATTTCAGAATATAAGCTTGTTATTTCAAGCTATTTCCCAAACTTGCCATACTTGTTAAACTTACAATACTTGCATAACTTAACTATTGCCCTCTACTGGCCATATTTTAAAACAAATGGGATTAGAAAATCAGCTACAAAATGCTAAAGTTTATCTTGCAACCCAGAGATCTGGACAGTATGAGCTATAGCTGTTCCAGGGACCAGTTCTTGGTAGTTTACTTAGAGTACTCTGTCCAAGGTAACTGGTCACATGTGCTGTAAATGCAGCCTGCCTTTTTATTAGATGAAGTCATAAGGCCTCTCAATGCTTCAGTATGTTGGAAAAACTGAAAAGTTCATTAAGTTGAATTCTCAGATTTAAAAGGATCAGCTGGGCAAACTATTCACCCTTCTGTAGAATTACTGACTGAGTAATTGTTTAGTTTATTCTTAAATACTTGCTTCTCCAATTCAAAAGAACTCTAATTATGATTAACTAAATCCTATCATCATATTAGGCCCAGTATTAGACCTAATTCTACATTCAACACATGATAGTTCTTCAAATGTCTGAAAATAATCTCATGTTTCCTCTGAGTCTTTTGTTTCCATGTACCTTCAGTCATTGTTCTGAGGCATGGTGTCTAGTTTCCCTATTGATAGATTCAATATAGAATGGCTCCTGCTCCTCCATCCTCCCCCCACCTCTCCTCACTCCTCTATAACTCAGCGAAACCTGTGAAATTGCAAATGTAACCTGGTAAACTAATAACTTAGTCCAAGAAACAATAACTTGGCTCGGGAGACTGAAACTTGCCCTAGCCCTTACCTTAGCCCGGTACATAGAAACCTATCCTTGACCAATCAGTAGTGACCACCTAGCCCTTACCTTAGCCAGGTGAATTGGAACCTATACCTGACCAATCAATAGTAACCACATATGCCTCCCTCTGCCTTATGCCTAGCAACTCCTTTACCTATATAACTTCACTCCCAACAGCCGGAGCTGCTGCTCTCCCATTGTGAGACAGCCTGGCAGCTTTCTTCCCCAATAAAGCTTGTCACTGTCACCCGGTGTTTCAGCTCGTTTCTATCACCTATCTTGGTCACTTTTTCTCTTACTATACATCTATCTCTATTTGTGTTTAACACTTGTCACAATATATCATGTGCAATTTGGTAAATATTAAGTAAGAAATTACTACTACTTTCTGCATTCTGGGCACTATAATCTTCCTAAGGCAACAATTAATGGAGTTGGTTTTCTTTGTAGCCATATATTGATTCACATATGAGGTTTCTGACATCTTCTAAATAATTTTTAAATAGGCTTCCATACAAAGCATTAATTATGAAAGGAAAATAGACTCTAATAGTTGTCAGTCACAAAGTGACAGACATGCCAGAGAAATCACATGAACAGTATAATCAGTTAACATCCTACCCAGATAACCCAGTGGTTCCCAACATTTTACTGCTTGTGTACCCCTATTACACCCATTTCTATAAATTGCACCCCTTAGGGTATTTTTGTTATTTTTTTCTAATTTATTCTTATTTTTCACTTACATTCAACATACAATATTATATTGGTTTCAGGCGTACAGCGTAGTAATGAGACATTAATATAAATTATAAAATTGTTACCATGATACATCTGGTTTCCCTCTGGTGCCACATATAGTTATTACAATGTTATTGACTATACGCTCTATGCTACACTTTACATTCCTGTGACTATTTTTTTACTATGAATTTGTACTTTTTGATTTCTTCCCCTTTTTTACCCACCATTCCCACCCTACTCATCATCCCAACAAATCTAGTAACCATCTAACATCACCCATAGTTATTATATTATTGACTATAATCCCATGTTATACTCTATATTCCCATAACTATTACTTTGTAACCACCAAACTGAATTTCCCAAACTCTTCCACTAGTTTTACCCCCTCCCCTAAACTTCCTCCCATCTGGCAACAAACCAAATATTTTCTATATCTATGAATCTGTTTCTATTCCACTTATTTATTTTCTTCTTTGGATTTAACCTATAAGCAAAGTTAATTTGCATGTATCTTCCTTTGTTTTACTCTCCTCAGTGAAATACCTTTCATGTCTTTTGATTGAAGCTTTAATTGAAGGTAATTGTTGATGTGTACCTATTGCCATTTTATTGTTCATAATCACTCCCCCCACCCCCCATCCTAAAGCAGTCCCTTTAACATTCCTTGAAATACTAGTTTGGTGGTGATGAACTTCTTTAGCTTTTTTTTTGTCTTGAGAAGCTCTTTATTTGTCCTTCAGTTTTGAATGATAGTCTTGCTAAGTAGAGTAATCTTGGCTGTGGGTTTTTACTTTTCATCACATTGAATATTTCCTGCCACTTTCTTCTGGCCTGCAAAGTTTCTGTTGAAAAATCAGCTGACAGTCTTATGGGAGCTTCCTTGTAAATAATTACTTGTTTTTTTCTTGCTGATTTTGGTATTCTCTCTTTGTCTTTAAACTTTGCCATTTTAATTGTAATGTGTCTTGGCCTATGTGGGTTTATTTGTACTTCCTGGACTTATATGTTTGTTTCCTTTGCCAGGTTAGGGAAATATTCAGTCATTATTACTTCAAATTTGTTTTCAATTTCTTGTGTTCTTTTTTCTCCCTGTGGTACTCCTATGATGCAAATGTTGTTGCACTTGATATCCCAGAGGCCCCTTAAACTAAACTCATTTTTTAAATACTTTTTTCTTTTTGCTGTTCTGACTACATATTTTCTGTTACCTTGTCTTCCAGTTCACTGATTTGATTTTCCGCTCTATCTAGTCTGGTAGTGATTCCTTCTATTGCATTCTGAATTTCACATAAAGTATTCTTTATTTCTGAGTGGTCCTTTTTTATGCTTTCTATCTCTCTATTGAAGTTTTCACTAAATTCCTTGAGCATCCTTAAAATCATTGTTTTGAGCTCTATATCTGATAGGTTGCTTGCCTCCATCTCGTTTAGTTCTTACAGAATTTTCTGCTGCCTTTTATTGAGATGTATTTTTATTTCTCATTTTGTATACCTGTCTGTATTTGTTTATATGTATTGGGTAGATCTGCTATATCTCCCAGTATTGCTGGATAGCCTTATGTAGTAGGTGTCCTGTGGGGCCCTGACACTCTCTTCCTGCTCACCTGTGCTGGGTGCTTCTGTAGACTGTGGTTTAATGCTACTGCTATGCCTGGAGCTACTCAGCCACATTGAACTCATCCTAGATTAAGCACTTGAAGCCTTCTCTCCTATCACACCAGCCCAGACTGACACCTAATAGTACACACCCTAATGCAATAGAACTCTTGCTGATCATCTTTCTCTTGTAAAGCTGTTCGCCTTCCCTAATCCTATTACTTTCAAACCAGTGTGACCCTCTTGTATGGAACCACTCTTCCTCAACCATTGGAGGCTATCTACAGGCTAGATTCTTCATTAATGCCCATGGCAAAGTGATACAGTAAAACTAGATCCATGGCTTTATTCTAATAAAGTCTGACATTGTGGAAAGACACAAGTATGTGTGAGACTGCTACTTCAATAGTCATGTCCCACTCTCAACAGCTTCTTAGTCATATTTCCTCAATCCACTTGTTATGCTATTAATTTAGAGAAAAAATGTAATTTCATCAAACTTTATCTGTGTGGATCTTGCCTATATCTTTTGTTTTTTGTTAAATTTATTGGGGTGACATTGATTACTAAAAATTACATAAGTTCCAGGTGTACAATCATACATTACATCTTCTATGTGTTGTGTTATGTTTTCATCACCCAGAGTCAGTTCTCTTTCCATCACCATATATTTGTGTCCCTGTGCCTTCTCTCCCACACCTCTCCCATCCTTACCCTCAGATAACTACTAAATTATTCACTGTGTCCATGAGTTTTGTTTCTTTGTTGCTTTTGATTTTATGTTAAAGATCAAACAAAATTTCTCCATCCCTTTCCCTTATTTTACTCACACTCTCTTTCCTCCTCAAATCTTAAAGAAGACTCTCTAGCATTCTTTGGAATACTGGTTTGGTGGTGATAAATTCCTTTAGCTTTTTTTTTTTTTTTAATGTGAGAAGCTCTTTACCTGTCTTTCCATTTAGAATGCTAGCCTTGCTGGATACATTATTCTTGGTTGTAGATCCTTGGTTTTCATCACTTTCAATATTTTCTGCCATTCCATGCTAACCTGCAAATTTTCTGATGCAAAATAAGCTAAGAGTCAAATGGATGTCCCTTTATAAATTACTACTTGCATTTCTCTTGCTGTTTTTAGAATTTGTTCTTTTTCCTTGACATTTGACATGTTAATTATGATGTGACTTGGTGTGTTAGTTTGGGTTTAACCTTGTTTGGTACTCTCTGTGTTTCCTGGATTTGTATATCAATTTTCTTCCCAAGGTTAGAAAATTTCTTCCAATAATTATTTCTTAATCCTTTGCTTTATCTCTATCCCTTTTGGTACACTTATAATTCTAATATTCTTCCCCTTAAAATTGTCTTTGAGGAGAGAAGACAAGATGGCGACTGGAGAGGAGGTTCCTAAAGCCTCTCCCAGAAAACACAATTGAACGACCATCCAGGAGCCAAGAAAGAGGACCCTGAGTGACAAACCGGCTGTTGAGAAATCCACAAATCGCAAGTAAACACCTGAAGGCTGGTGAGAAGGGGGCGAGTCGGGGAGAGGGAAGGGAGCAGAGACGGACCACGCGGGATCCGGACGTGATCCCTGCTGACTATTCGGAACTGCACAGTTTGGGGGAGGGGAGAGAGACTGGGGAGCTGGGGACGGAAGGAGTTTGGGAGCCAGCCTCTGGAACTTTTGAGTGGTAGAAGGGCTGAGCAAGGACTCTGAACTGCAAAGATAACACCCCAGCTCTAAGCACCCTGGAGACCTACACAGGGCTGCAGTTCCTGTTCCCAGCCTGCTGCAAAGGTGACCCTGCTGTCTCAGGCCAGGCCCCCAGCATTGGACTTATGAATCGGGCACTTCCTCGTGCACCCCAGAGTTCCGAAAGCAGTGTGAGCCTTTAGACAGCCAGGTACTGAATCAGGGCTGGGAAGAAAGACTCATTTTCCCCAGCAAAGGGCCGAAAGTCTTTTGTTGGCCTCTCCCCAGGATATATGCACATAGCCTCCAAACGCAGTAGGAGATCAGAAACAAGAAACAAACAGCCCCCTCTCCCCCAAAACTTGACCCCCAGCGCCACCTAGTGTTTGCCCTACAGCAAGACACCACAAAAGCAATAATCTGGGCAGTGAACATAAAGCCCTCATGTCAAAGAGGAAGATCCCAGCGGACAGGATGAATTCCTTAAAAACTAAAACTCCTCAGAAAGAACATGAAATTAACCCAGAAGACAGCTTGTTACATCTGCAAGGGTCAAATTTAAGTGACGGAGAATTTAAAGCAGCCATTCTAAAGGCTGTGAGGGAAATGAAAACCTATTGGCAGAACACCATAGCTGAGATAAATAACATAAAAAAGGATATAAATGACATAAAAAAGGAACTCTGTGAACAAAAAGAACAATTTAACAAAGAAATTAAAAACATAAGAAAGATTGAGATGAAAATACGAGAAATAAATAATACCATAAAAGAAGTGAGAAATGAAATAACTGCCATAGGAAACAGGACCAACCAGATGGAGGAAAGAATTAGTGATATTGAAGACCAGAACATGGAAACAGCTCAGAAAGAGGAAGAGAGGGAATATAGAACCAAAAGGATTGAAAGAACTCTGCAAGAAATATCCGACTCCATGAGA
>PVJL010002360.1:137785-202750 GCA_004026885.1 Lyroderma lyra | reverse complement strand
CAATAGAAACTAAAATCATAATAGAGATTCTCAACTTCAGTAATAATCAAAGCAATGCAAAGTAATGAAAAAGAGAAAGAGAGGGGAACTGAGATATTAACACCAAAGTGAAGTTTTCCCAGGGAAACCTGGCAATCCAGCATTAACAGTGATCACCCACATGCTGCTTTGGAATCAGGGCTCCCCCGACCCCCACCCCATAGCTTTGCAGAAAGCTAATTAGTGAAGCTGAAGTGCAAAGAATTTCCCCCACATTCTTGATGCACTTTGGTCACTGAAGTTCAGCTGCTTTCCGGGGTCTGGAATCCTCCAGTGGCCCCTCCTTTTTTTCCACCTGTGACCACACAGACCTTCAAACAACGTGCACCGTGTAACAGCAGTGCCACCACGGAACGGACAGGGTGCCTTAGCACGCAGCGGTGGTGGAGATATGCTCCAGCCTCCTGGGGAGCGGGCTCCCAGCGGAAGGCCTGACACACACTGCCCAGCCCTGGCGCGCTGCGACCGCGGCCCCGGGCAGGGGAAGCCGCACTCCAGTTCAGCGCAGCCCGGCTCCTCGCTGGGGCGCTGCAGCCATTTGGCTGAGGGCTGCAGAGCCGGGTCCAGCACACCAGCTGGGCGGAGGAAATGAGTTACACAGTCAGACTGAATGTGCTCACCCCTCTGGTTGTCACACGTCCTGTGCAGGCTGGAGCCTGGGTCCCCAGCGTGTCCAACGGGGGCCGTTATCCCGATTGCACGGGCTGGAAGGAATTCAGGTTTCTCGTTCTTCCAGATTGTCACCTGACCTGTGTTCCCATGTTCTCCAGTTGCGGCAGGTGCAGTGACGTAGTGGGAAGCAAGACCATCTAGGCAAGAAGGTGGCCAGGCACCGTGGTGGGTAGAATTCAGCAAAGCCTTGGTTCTTCCTCCTCCACCTCAGTGTCTGCAGCTGTGCACAGGTGAGAATGGCCGCTGTCCTCACCTCTCTGTTAGCTATTAGGCTGGGCCAGCAAGTGCTCCCATTTATGAACTTCCCCTGTGCTCTACTACTACCTTTCATCTGTAGGGGCACACCCCAAGTGAGCCGGGCATTCACTGTGTCAGAACTCAGAACCACGTGGCCTGGTTTTACCCACCTGAAATGGTCGCTTCCCACCACTCACTCCTTCTCCACCACTGTCAATGCCATTTCCCCTTAACCATACTTCCAACTCAGCTCCAGCCCCACCCCCCACCCAACCCCATTAGTTCTGACCCCCCAGTCCACAGTGGGTTCTCCTTCCCTGGGTCCCTCCCATTCCTTCGGGGCTTACACTTGTTTGCGTTATCTTCAATTGTGTGTGTGTGTGTGTGTGTGTGTGTGTGTGTGTGTGTCTCATCTCTCCCACTAAATCGTGAACGTCTTACAGTCAGAGATTATGAAGCAGGCTCCTGTGCATGCCCTTCTGTGCCTCCCATCATGGCGTTTATCCTAAGAAAATTATCACAGGTACTTAAGTCTGATGAGCAGCAACCAGTATGTCAGCAATAACAGCCACTCCAAGCGTTTATCTGCTCCCAGTGGAGCCTGAAAGCACGATAGTCTGTCCTTCCCTCACTTTTATCACTGTCACCTGCTTCCTAATTCTCTGTCTCCCAGGACCCAAACCCAGTCCTCCGGAAACTCTGGACACAGCTAGACTGGGTGAGGGCAGTAGGGCAGTACAATTCCAAGCTTTCTCCAATTCCTTCAGAAACAATCACGACTTTCTTGAAAACTCTCTAAAGCAAGAAAACACTGTTCAGGGAGCGAGGGGGTACATTCTGAGATGAAATGAGTAAAAATGGGGGAATTCCTGAAGAAGGGGAAGACACTGACCAAGAAGTAGGCCCCTCAGTGACGAAGAGGACACTCGTGTAATGGCACCTGGGTTCCCGGCAGACAGGAAGTGGTGGGGTGGGTCCAGAGGGGGTGGGCTTCGCTGCCCACTGTCCCTGTCTCCCCACTGAGGCTTGACATTTATTTAAGAATAGACAAAACCTTTTGTTCTTCCATCAGAAATCATATTTAAAGTGCAAATACCCCCAGTGTTTAAGTTAACATTGTGATGCAAATCGTTTGTCAAATCCTTTACTTAATACAGGCTTTGATAGTGGAACAGTGATAAGAGACTCACTGAATGGACTAGAGCATAACAAAGGAGAAAAGGTCTCCCTTTTGGGCCAAAAAACTAGATTTCATCCCCTTTTCTTAGTGCCAATCACATCTGCTCCATAATAATAAAAGAACAAAATCAAAAAATAGCAATTTACTCTTCTAGAGTGGGTGGTAGTCTACAAAATACCTTCATCTAAACTGCCAAATTTGTCTCCCAGAACAATCCTGTGAAGTAGACACAGTTTCCATTTGAAGAAAACAAGTGACAAAGTGAGGACCCCAAGGTGTCACAGATAGTAACTAACAGAATCGGTTCTCAAAACCTGGCCCTGTGGCCACTTACTCAGCAAACAATTATGCAGGCCCTCTTCCGGGCATGACGTGTGCCAGGTGCCAGGGATAAAATGATGGGCAAAACCTACCCAGGCTGTCTTTATGGACCTTGGAGCTAATTAAGGAGTCAAGTGCTAATCAACTAAGAACAGAAATGAATGGAGCATTGCAGCCGCGATAAGAAGAATGGAGGCAATGATAAGAAGAACTGACGTGGACAGGAAAGCTGGAGCTGAAGGGGCAATTCAGGAGAGAGGGGGCAAATGTTTTCCAGGCACAGAGAGCTCACACAACACGAGCCAGCACGAGCATTACAGAAACTCTAAGAAGGCCAGCATGGTGGGAGGCAGAGAACAAGGGTGTGGATGGTGTGAACAGAATTTGGGGAGGGAGGTGGGAGCTAGATCATGCAGGGCCCAGTCTGCAATACCACGGGCTTCTGCTATGTCTGCTGTTTTGCTGCTAAGCACAACTGTCACTGCTAAAATATTGTAAGCAGGGAAATGGTTCTGAGAAGTATATGCGATTAAAAACCATTTTCATGGACAATGGCCTCAAATTCCCACCCCACAAACGTTTCAAATCCACTGAATGTGTGCAGCTCTGCCACTCGCCACTGCTGTACAGATCACACAAAGCTCTTCTCCTTTTCCCATTCAATCAAACATCTCTAGACAGCCCACCATGTGTGGTTTTGGGTGGGGCACCACTACAAACAGTGATGTCTCCGGCTCAGACTCTGCTTTAGGACAGCTGCCACGTGGACCACGAGCGACAGAATGAGGTGGGGAGAAATGTGTGCCTCCTGATGAAGAGAAAGGAAATAATCACACGGTTCTGGACCGCTGGGTGCCATTGTTTGCTGACACTCACAGCAGAGAAGTCAGAGGCCGTGCTGACTCATGCTGTTTTATGCAGCCTCTCTCTTTTTCCTTTTTGGACATATGCAAGCTTTATTCCTGTATCTGTGCAATTCGAAATTTGACTCTGAGTCAAGTTGCTGTTCAGTGGTTTTGCTGACAACACAGAGGGATTTCAATCAGCCTGTTTCAGTCTTTTTGAACACAGGAACGTTTTCTTTAAGTTTAAACATGCTGCTAGTTATCGCTTCTATTTGGAATGTTCTGATACATCCTCAGGAACATATAAAATGATCAAATTGGTTCTTTATTCTCCACTATATAAACAAATACCTGTGTATATACATACATCCGTACATATACACATATATGCACACACACATATATACACATATGTATGATGTACAAGTATATATCATCTGATATGCATATGCATAAAATACCACCTAATTTTTCATCTTTGTCTTTTTTTTCCTCTGAATTCTAAGAGAGCTACTCTGCCTTCTACATCACTGAGTTTATGGTCAATAATATCCATTCTGACTACTCCCTGTGATGAGAATTGAAATTCTATTTCATTTTTCATTTTTTCATCCATCCTTATTACACCAGTTGCTCTGATTACATCTCTGGTTGTTCTCTCCTTCCAGTTTTCTGCTTTTATTTCATAGATACCATATCTTCCAATCTTTTGTTGAGGCAGCTAAATGGTTATTAAAATTTTCCCTTGTAGTCCCACAGTAAATAATTTTAATAAGTCTGCTCTTCCTCTGAATTTTCAGGATGATGTATCTTCTCATTTATTTTGCCAAAAGTTCTGTCTCATAGGAAACATATTCTTGTTGCTTATTTTATTTTTATTAAAATTCAAAGAAAGAGCTATCTATCCAGACTCGCCTTTGCCAAGAGACAAGGAGTTTAGAGTGCCTTTAATCCAACTCTCTGTTCCATGGGGTTCTGATTTCAGGTCCCTTCTCAAATGCATAGACTGCGGTGCACATTTCCGGCCAGTTTCTAGGCTTGAACTGACTTTCCTCCAGAGGTCTGCCAGGCTGCTGTGACACCTTCCCCAGCTCTGACTGGCTCCTTCTCTGGTGTGTTGAACACGTGAAGGAAATAAAAACCTCTCTCTGTGCCTGCCTTCAGACCATTACTCATGGTGTCAGCACCATTGGGATACCATGGACCCAGCAAGCCCTGCCCACCACCACCACCACCACCACGTTCTGCCCACTGGAGTCCCAATCGCTGAAGGGAGGTGTCACCATGAAGGAGCAAGAGGACATCATATTGAGGTAGCTTTAAATTATGAACACCTCAGCCACACAGTTTTCTAACTGATACAAATCTCATATTGCACATACAGGCAGCCCACGTGGAATGGGTACATGGATACTTTCTACCCACATGTCAGAAGATAGTCATCGTTCATTTCGAAGCACAGGTGGGCTGCTGCTTGTGTTTTGCAATCCAGCTCTTCAACCATGTTGTTTATGGAAATTTCTCCCAACTTCTGGCAACAAACAGGTCAACTGCCAGACACATACCCCATATTTTCAAGTGTCTTTAGAGTACTTTACTCAGAAGCTGGGAGAGGTTATGCAGGGACCCTTTAGACCCACTCAATACATGTTTTTTTCTTTTTTAATAGCGATTTCTTCTCTGTAGTGTCAGTTCTCAACTGCAATAATTCTCTCCAAAGCCAGGAAGGTAGCAGGCCAGGAATGTGACGGCTGGGAAAATTCAGCCCACTCCTCTTGGGTCTGCACAGTTGCATCATCTATCAAATAGAGAACCTATAATGCAAGTGTATGGACATCAACCCTGTGGTGTTTATCTTGCCAGCCCTTGAGAAAATGCTTCCTGAAGCATCAGATTAGAATTCATGCCTGTAAATTTAGTAGTGAGCAAACCAAAAATACAAACAAATATCAGTGTGAAGGTTCAACAAGCAACTAAGATCTCTGGACTTAACGTTTCATTCTGCTCCCATGTGGCTATCTGACTTTGGGAAAATTCCTTTAAGCCTTGGGGATACTCATTCACTTAAAACATCACTGCTCTACGTGGTTCCCAACTAGGACAGATGTTACACATAGGAGTCCATACACACGATGAATGTGGAGGCAGATAAAAAATTGAGAACCCCTAAATCTTTGCCCAAAGTGGCAGCCAGGTCTAAAATCCTGTGGTTTTATAAAAACTGAATTTGGCAAATAAGAAGCAGAGTTCTGGGTGATATTTGGTCCTACATCCTGAAGGCCCATAATTTCCCCAAACTGCCAGGTACTGCCCTTGCCAAGATTTCTGGAACGGCTCAGTTCACGGTTACTTTAGGGCTGGTGAGCGCTCTCCCAAGAGGTAGTGTTCCTTCGATTGCCAGGCCAGCTGGCAATCCAACAATGACGAACAATAAAAGTAAAACCCACTACAGCAATCCAGGCATAAAGCAGTTTAGGAAAATGGATATTGCACAAAACAGATAGTTGCATCTTATTCTTTTCTTTCTTTCTAGTTGGGTGGGGACGGGGCAAGCAAACCAGAGCGCTTGCATTTCAACATGAAAAAAGGAAGCAGCAGCCTCTAGTGGTGCTTAACTGCCGGTGCCTCCCACTTCTATTAATCCCAGTCACACACAGGGCCCCTACTTCAGGCACTATATCTCTATAGACTACAGTGTAAACACCATCCTAGACAACCACACACAGCAGCTCCTTTACATACACATGTGAACATACGTATGGACATACCCAATGCATATACACATACATATCTATATCCATACACTCAACGTACATACACACGAGTATATGCAACAAATACCCCACTCATAACACTAATGCATACTTGCAAATACAAGCACCTACATCAGACAGAGCATGCACAATACATATATACTTAAAGTACATACATACACATACCTCATATATATACCTACACATGTGTACACATATACATATGTTTGAACATATACATTCACAATAAGCCTGTATATGCATACATATGTATGCATAAGCACATATACACAGTTATGCATCTGCACATACATATACTTGTACACAGTGACTCCATAAGTTATAATTAATCAATGAGAACGATAGTAATTTCATTGAGCACTTACTATGTTTGTACCTTTCTAAATGAGTTACATGTAATAACTCATTTAAACCTCAAAAAATTCAATGACCTAGGTCTTATTTTTATCCCCATTTTACCTGTGAATAAACCGCAGCAAAGAAAAGTTCAATAACTTGCCTATGATCACAGAGCAAGTAAAGACTGGAACCAGGATTTGAATGAGGCCCACACTTGCAGCTATACGAATGCTAATTGATCATGTCTAAGGTATTAAAAAGCATTTCTTTGTGGAAAGTCTGTAAGGCAATGAAGATGGATTGAAATCTTTCATTCCTTTCCTGATGCCTTCTCTAAGTATCCATGTCCCCCTTACCCTTACCACACTTCTATCCCTCTATCCCTCCCCCTACCCCACCCCCCACAAGCACGTGCTCATTTTGGCAGGCTTTCATGTCTTCACCTGATATATCCACATGTATTTATTTATAAATATATCTAATATTTATTGAGTGTTTGCTATTTAGAAGATGCTTTTCATATATTTCTATATCATTTAATTCTCATAGTATCCCTGAAAGGCGTTTAGTATCATTCCCATTTTATAAGAAACTAAAGCACAGAGAGAAGGAAATTTACTCAGGACCCGCAACGACTAAGTGGCAAGGCAGGTGTGAAAACCACGTCTTCTGGCTCCAAAGCTCACGCTCTCCTCGGTCACCCAGCTTCCCTCTTTTCACCCCATAAAAATTTCCCCATCCCCATGCACAGATCACAGCACTTGTGAAGGATGAAATCTAAAAGATTTACAGATCTGTGAAATAGAACTGCTGGACTCTGTGGCAAGTAATGAAAATCACGGGGCCATGTTGAGGAGAAAGAAGTTTAATACAGGTGACTGGGTGCTTACAAAGTTATTGGAAGGCCTGAAGGGGCAGGGTCTAGGCTGCACCTCACTTCCAAAACTCCACCGTAAAAGTGGCCCACCAGAGGAGCTTTTCGTCACCACAGTCAGGAATCTGGAACTAGGAAGACGCCGGTCCAGCTGCTGGCTCCGGCCACACTGTGCCAGCTGTGACCCGGGGATCAGGAGGTCCCATTAGAATGGTTGGCCCTGGAGCAATGCCACACCTGCTGGACCCTCATGAGCAACAGAGACACCTCCTGCCACACCAGTTCTTCATTCCAAACCAAGTTTTGAATGTTTCCTTTAATTGTGCCCAATTGGTGGAACCCAGATCGTATCTAAATAATTCCCTCCTACAAGGAAGTCTGGGAAAGAAAGCGTACATTTTTCCAGCCAAGGCACACAGAAAGACTGAAGCAGGCATGGAGAGACCCAATCTACAGTTCCCATCCATTATATCAACAGGAAGGAAGTGAATGTCAAAAAGAGGGATTTCTGAAAGTGTATTATATTCAAGTAAGGGAGCCTCTCAGCCACCCAGCACGTAGCTCCACAGAGGAAGCCACCTGCTCTGTCCATTGGTGAAGTCAATTCTTTGTGAGGAAAAACCAGCTTTGTTCTGGGAACTCTTAACTATAGCACTTAGGACAAGCTGAGCCTTCAGATACCACTAATCCATTAAAGCGATCGAGAGCAGAGGATTGTGGGCTGGCCCCCTCCCAGTCTCAGACTTTGAGGGTGTCTTTCCCAACACTGAGAGAAGACAGGCGTGTGCTGACTTGGCCCGCGTGGGCGAGGAGAGGGGAAGCACTTCCTGAGAGCTATCATTCACTGGTCTCTCGCCACGGGGATCCAGCCCAACACTTGGCATCTCCATTCCGCACGCTGAGGACTTGGCAGGGAGAAAAACCACCCCCATCCAAGCCAGGCAAAATGAAACACTTCCCTCTCCCAATTCTCAAGCCAAAAGAAAGTACTGTGATGCCTCCCGTCTTTCAAAATCACCTTTATTTTAATCAGTCTCTGTTCGCCTGACTTCATGTCTGAGGGCCACAAACCAGATTTTTAGTCACATACTGCCCCAAAAACTTTGCCAAACGTTCCTTTCAAAGCTTATGTTACAAAAATGATAGGCACTCTTTTCATTTTCCAAATAGGAGTTATAACATTTCATTTTCAAATACAGAATTATCATGTGATCATATTTACTCTACTCTGTCAAACTACACATGCATCCCAACTCCTCCAGAGGGTATAATGACTTTATAGCATAACAACTCACCAGTGTTACTATGCTGTGAAGTATTACAATAATGCCAATCAATGAAAAATAACTGGAAAGAAAGTTAAGGCCATTTCCAAACACAGTAAAGAGACTTGAAATTTATAAAACTAGTCACCTTAGAATAAGATATCTCAAATTGAAGTTTGGATCTTTTGGGAGTTGGCATGTTCATGTATGCATTTGTGATATTCTATATACTTTTAAAGAGTTATGCAAATGAGTTCTGAGTTTTGCTGTTGTCGTTCGTGTGGGGGTTTTTTGGTTTTTTGTTTGTTTGTTTGTTTGTTTTGCTATGCTATGAAAAAATGATTTCTAAGTTGAAAGACTATACCAAGGAAGTTGAAGTGTTATTTTTTGGATAATGAGACATCTGTAACTAAGTAGATCTTCAGCATGATTTACAATAGCCAAGATATGGAAACAACCAAAATGCCTATCAGTAGATGACTGGATAAGGAAATTTTGGAATATTATTCTGCCATAAAAAATGAAATCTTACCATCTGTGACAACATGGATGGACCTAGACAGTATTATGCTAATTGAAATAAGTCTGACTGAGAAACACACACCATATGATCTCACTTATATGTAGAATCTAAAGAACAAAATAAACCAACAAACAAAATGGGAACAGACCTATAGATACAGAGAACAAAGTGATGGTTGCCAGATGTGTGGGGGGTTCGGGGGCTGGGTGAAAAAGGTGAAGGGATTAGGAAGTACGAATTGGTATTTAAACAAAAGCCTTGAGGATGTAAAGTACAGTATGGGAAATACGGTCAATAAAATGGTAAAAAGTCTGTATAAAGTCAGATAGGTATTAGACTTATTGGGGGATCACTTCATAAATTATATAAATGTCTAACTACACTGTAGACCTGAAACTAATACAAAATAATATGGAATGTCAACTAAAAATAGTCACAGGATATAAATAAAGTACAGCATAGGGAATATCATGCAATATTATAATTACTATGTATGGCGTCAGATAGATGGGGTTATTACTTTGTGAGGTATATAAATATCTAATCATTATGATGGTTTGTGCACCTGAAACTAATAAAAAAAATAATTGAAAAAAAAGAGGCCCCAAACCAGTCCTTTGGGCCCTCCACCCATTACAGGTTGAAAGACGAGGACCCAGAAAGGGGGCGGAGAAGCAGCTCCCAGCGAAGGGAAGACGGTGTCTCAAGAGGAGCAAAGTCATCAACTGTATCAAATGCTGCTCAGGATTTGACTTAGTCTGAGGAGCACCTATTGAACGTGGAAATGTGAAGATGATCATTAACCTTGAAAAGAGCCATTTTGGTTCACAGGAGGAGCATGTATAGCTTGATGGGAATGGAAAAAAAGAGGTGGCTACCTACATATCTGTCAGGGGGAAAACCATCTGAGACAAAGATTAGTAAGTGTCCTGTCCAGTACAGCCTTCCCATTGTCATCAAGTTATTTTATAACTCCATGCATTATTAAAAGAACTCATCACAGAGCAAATGATTTATGTCCAAAGAAATGCAAGTGAAATGTGTCCAGTAGAGATGCAAGTAATATCCCTACTATGGAAAAGATATTTCCAAAAATAACATTTATTTTCCTGTGGGTTTTAACTGGTTTTGTATCTATTAGCAAATTCATTTCAGCATACCCATTACCTGTCATGTGTCTCTGGATTCTGTTTTGATCCAACTGCAATATGGACTGATTCTCTCATTAGTTAATGAGCTACATAAAAATCTGTGGCATGTTTTCATTCTATCTTTGTAAACAAATTATGACTTCATCTTTTTCAAAATCATCCTGTAACACTGTTCTTCTTCACCCAGACCTTTTGAAGTGACAGACATCATAATTAAAAAATAAAAATCCCATACCAGCATTAAAAACAAGGAAATCGGCCATCGGCAGATCAGAAATCAGAGGAATCCTTGAAGATAGAACCCACTTGGAATCAAAATGGCAGGGATCACAAGGCAGGACAAATTACAGCTCTGCTACTGCAGAGGTAACTGCAGTCCTTCCCCACAGAGCCTGAGAAACCTCAAACTCAGGTTCAACAGTTGGCATCAACATTGCAAGAATTAACCCTCTCTGGCCACAGCAGCAATGTGCATTTACTCTCAGGATAAAATGCAGACAACGCTTATTTTTAAAATAAGCAAATACGCTTGAGGGAAAGAGTGCTCCTGGCGGGGATACTGGGAGCCTGAAAGAGCCAGAGCACCTGAGGGAGCATGGACCTCCACTGCAGCAAAGGAGAGATTGAACCCAGGAGTAAAAACGCACCAAAGCAGTCTACCTCTGGGACAAAGACCCCTACCATAGGCCAGAAAAGGAGCCACCGCCTTGCTCCCTACCTGTTCCTCATGCACACATTTATCCAAATCTACTATTCTACATTTTTTAATTTTTTAGAGATTTGTGCATCCTGTTATCTTGACACACACAAAGAGCACTAACATTTTCTAAGATCATACTGGAAATTCTGTTTTACCTAGGTCAAGTGAACTTGAACAGAGTTTTTCAAAACTAGGTTTTATCTATCTCTTTATCTATCACAATGTCTATTTGTTCTGACTTTCCCAATTTGAAAAGTACTCTACTTGCTGTAAGAAATGAAAATAAAATAGGAGTTGAATGGGTCCATCTCCCCTTGTCATCTGGTCACCCCACCTCCTCCCTAGAGTGGGTGGTCTGCCCCCTCCATGTGGTACAATGAGAGCAGAAGCGTGGTAATCACTCATCTCTCTAACAGAGGTGCAGCATTTGGATGCACAGTGTAAAAACTGTACAACCATACATGGCAGCCTGAAAAAGCTCCAAGTTTTAGCCCTATGTCAGATATATTACCATGAAGCAACATATTGAGACCTGACCGTAACTTGGCACACAACATCAACCAGAATAGTTGATGGCATTCACACATCATCAGTTCATAGAAATATAAGCATGTGCAATGTCATACAATACCTGTTCCTACATCTGATCCTCCCTGGAAGATGTTCACATCTTAGGTGCACACCTCACTGGTTTGACTCAGTAATTAATATGGGACTTCGGAGCACTGTGCTAACATAAAAGGAGTATATTTGGGAGTACTGATTACAGGCATTTCTTATAGCCCTCAAAACATAGTGCATTGGTGTATTCCACTGCATTGAAATAACAACAGTCTTTTCATTTCAAAACTAACTTCAACAAGTGATATACAAAGAAAGCCCTAGCAAAAGAATGAGAACATGGAAGAAAATGGAAACAGAAGAAAACAGCAAACACCACTGTTTGGCTAGTCCCACAGATACGTTTGGAGCAAGGAATGTGGAAGTGAAGAGTGGGGTAGAGGATGAGGAAAGGGAGAATTTGCCACTCGTTTTCTACATGCAACTTCAGACTTAACTGAAATGGAAATTTTAGGGTTAACAACCCCTTCATCATCTTTGAGATAAGAGAAAGGACACTGAAGAACATTTAAATCATCTTTCTCTTGCAAAAGAAATCAAGGAGTTGAGGCATTTTTATGCTACATAATGGAAAGTTAGATTTCAGCCTTGCAGAAGAATGAGTGATTTTAAATTTGAGAATAGAGTTTAGGAATAGTAGTATTAACATTTAAAAATGCTGTTCTGAGCACACACACTAGAAAATGATAACAAGGTAAAGCTCCTGTATTTAGCAGCTCATCGCTTCTATATACCCTACCCTCAGTTCAAATTGAAAAAGGGGCACATTGGCCTTTTTTTTATTATGATATACACAAAGCAGGCTTTTTCCCAACAGCCCCAGTACTATCTTAATGATAACTGTGGTCTTCCCTCAGTTTCCCTCCTGTACTACTTTCTTCTGCATCTTCTAAAGCAAAGACCACAGCAGGACTTACATATGGAATCTTCCAGAGATACCCACTATTTTTTCCACTTTTAAAAATATGACAAGACATTAAAATACATTTTAATTGTTTTATATTAACTCATTGAGCAATAATTTTAGTTCCCAAGAGAAAGCAAATCCAATCTGTTAACAGGTTGTTAATATTTAGGTACAAGGGAAATATAGAAGCAGAATGTCAGAAAGCTTAAATCTCACAATACAAGTAAAATGAAAGAAAAAGCATGTATATGCTACTTTCTTCTAATACTTTAGCTTTGTATTTTCATCAATAGTAGAATTACTGAGGCAGTGGAAGGGGAGTAGGCCTACCTCAAGGGCTCACCTTAACTGACTCTGTCTTTTCATCTTTGCAATAATAAGGACATGCCTGATCAATCAGCAAGAATACTCAAATTTAATCTTGGCTCTACCACCTAATATCGGTGTGACTTCAAGCAAGAATTTCTTGGAGCTTTGGTTCCCTCATTAACAACTGTATCCCAGACCCTTTCCTGAGTTTCAGTTATTAAATCCAACTATCTTTCTGACATCTCTACCTCGACAATCCCGAAGTACATCAAACAAAAAAGTGACTAATCTTCCACCATGAACTTGGCTCTCTTCTACTGTCCCTCATCCATCCACTTGAGCTGGGAAAGAACAATATGGGAGAGATAAACAAGAAGTATGACCCAGATAAGGAGAAAAAGAGATAGAAAATTGTAAAATACTAGAGCCGAGTTGTTTCTCACATGACCAACCTCGCCGAACGCAGGCTGTGATTAAACACATGGCCTATAAAAGAGTTTAGGTCAAAAAGTTGAAATTTTTTGCTTGGAACAGCAGTTTTACTGCAGTATTTTCATTTTTGGCAACCTAAAAAATATTACAGCAGTGATTGTCTCCTGCCAGGGGTGTGCTATTTTTGTTGGTTGTGCTTGTGGCAAAATAGTTTGATTCTGGGTGTAGATGAGTTTTTTGATTACCTGCATAAAAGACCCTGACTGCAGGCTCTGTGAGCAGATTCAGGGAAAGGCACCGCAGGAGCTCCCAGGAGAATCTAACACAGGCTCGCTCGCACAGGGTAAGCAAACTCAAGCAAACACAGACAGAAAGCCTTCGGGGCTCCTTCACTCAACTAGGAAGAAGAGATAAACATATGTCGCCCTTTTTCAAAATAAGCACCTTCTATAGAAAACCCTCTTTCCCAATTCTGCATCCACAAAGCCCAAAATCTAAGGGAGTCTAATTGGCTCAAGCCCCTACGTGATGTTTTTACATGTCGAATCCTTCCAATATTTTAGCAGATAATTATTCTCCCTCATTAGTGACTAGTACAATAATAAGCCCAATGATTCGCACAATGTGCCCCTCCCACAAATCTCAGGCTAACGGTTGGGACCTAGTCTTTTCTCAAGGGTGTTCCCAGTCTGGAAGGTAAACCACGCAGCAGCTCTCAGTAGCAGCACCTTGTCGGCCAGTCCCTCTGGCTTTCCCGGCTCCTGGAGTCTTGCTGAGAGGCCGAAACCCACAGTACTGGTGCTTCAGCAGCCCAGAAGGGTCCTGCTCAGCCTGCTCTTAACAGCCGTATCTTCCAAGACACAACTGTCCTGAGCCAGTTCTCAGACCTCTGCGTTGGATCGGGGGCTCTCGTTTGGCTCTCTGAGGGAAGGCTCAGGTGTGCTTTCTCTCAGCACCGGGTTGTTTCCGCATGCCAGGCAGCCTCTCCCTGGAGTACAGAAAAGCATCCAGAATTCTCTCCTGGCAAATTCAAACTCGGGTAGTTTGGAGACCTATCCCCAAATGTCTTCCATATGCCCTTCCAATATGACACCGGGGCACGTTTGAGAATTAGGATCTGGAAAATCCCTTGAGTTTCCTGATACTGCCATTCAAAATAATCTGCAAAAATGTACAGAAGATTCCTCTTTTTTTTTTATTTAAGAAACCATAGATTTAAGACCAAAATCATGCCTCTTTCATGAAGGTCACATACCATGAAGGTCACATTTGCTCAGAAAAATGAAGAGGAAATAGGAAAAATATAAATGACTTTTAGTACCCAGCTGAATCTCTAGCAGAAGGTATATTATGTTCAGTCTTCAGGGCCTGAGTAATTCTCATCTCTGGGAAAAATAAAGACAACATGGACATCAAAGTGGGTCTTTAGAATATAGAATTGCCTCTATCCTCAAGTGACCCATCCAACCTTTCTAGTGATTGAGCACAAGAAACATGTTAGGTTTAAGACAACTGTAAAAGTTTCCTAATGAAAAGCTCAGTTACAAAATAATGGGAACACTGACCATACACAATAACCCAGAGGGACCTGGTATACATTCAGTAACTTGTAAGCTTGGTTATTAATCCAGATTTTATGTCTAGCCCTAGTTCACATTTAGAGGAGGAAACGCTACTTAGATTACCACAAAGGCCTGAGCTAGATCATGACAAGACAACAAAGACAACCCATGGGAGAGGAAATAACTGCTTTAATCTAAAAGGTCGCAGTATGGTGCTTTAAAAGCAAGACATCATCCCCTTGATTTGAATTTCCATGCCCTCAAAAACCATCCTAAAATATTCTAACTTCTGTGAAAATTTATCCCCAAAGTGCAAATAACATACTGATTGTTTCTCACGGGATACTACATTCATACCTTTTGACTATGTAAAGTTATATATGAACATCACACTTAGCTTAGGATGTAATTCCCACAAATTATGATTCCTTAAGCCTACCCTCAAATATAAAAGGTAAATCACCATGGAGTTTTCCCATTTTTTTTCCTATAGCCAACAATCACATGGAGAAGAATATTATATGGCAATTCAGTCTAACTAGAGAAACTCTGAGAAGCTCATTCTCCATGTGTCTGCTCTGAATTTTCCCACAGCAGATACCTTAAGAGCTCAAAATAGCTGCTGTGGACCAAACAGCCTCTTAAGTAGCCTCTGCACATGCGGATATAATTCTTTGCTTGTGCTCTCTACGGTAGAAGAAGAAGCAAGTTGTTAAGAAACCAAATGATCCTGCCTATCCAATACCTGAAATGATATGTATGCTATGTATAGATAGTATAGACAAACAGTACAAAATTCCTTCCAAAATTTTAGTCAGTCAGTCATGTCCCAATGGGTCACTCCACCTGTTGGCACCATGGCTGAGGAATAAAGGCCTCAGATTTCAGCTAAAAGTGACGTCAAATTTAACACTTTGTCCATTGCTGCCACACAGGAGAGGATCCACTCTGAGTCCAAATGTGACAAGAAAGTTATCATATTCAAAAACTCGCATTTACCTCCCCGCCCCCTGTCCCAAGTCCCCACCCCTCATGACACATGCAGGCATTCTTATTCCTTGCCCATAATTCTTCTTAGTTGTTTTGCAAAATTTACAGACTACCTGGCGCCTGCATGTCACATACTGTCCACTTCTGTCCCCCTGAGGGTCCACTTGCTCTCCACAGGTGGGGTGGTAGTCAGGTATTTCCCTAGTCTGGACACCTGCAGCAGGGTTGCCTCAAACGCCCTGTGGGGTTGGTGCTTTAGCCCATAATCTTTACATGTAGGGGCTGCCTGCCATCATCTCGCTTTTCCTCTGTCCTTCCTCAGAAGCTGTACACATCCGTGTCCGTACACATCCGTGTCCGTACACATTCGTTTCCGTACACATCCGTGTCCGTACACATTCGTGTCCGTACACATCCGTGTCCGTACACATTCGTGTCCGCACACATCCGTTTCCGTACACATCCGTTTCTGTGTCCACACACATCCGTTTCCGTACATATCCATTTCCGTACACATTCGTGTCCGTACACATTCGTTTCCGTACACATGCACTACAATGCTGACGTTAACAACAGTTAAGCATAACCAACTTGGATTCATCATGGCGTGGACCTGAAACAGGGATGGCAAGTATCCTACAGCCACCACTTTCGCTCCTGTGGCCAAGCTCAGGGGTGGCCCTCTGTCCTACTGAGCTGGAAGTGACGAGGCGCTAAGCATGGCTTTCATGGAAAAGTAATCAGTGAATTCTGCCCTCCCCCCACCCCACCCTTTTATGGAATAATTACAGAAAAATACTACCAGAAGAGAGGAGACAACTTGTGTCTACCTACATTCTGGGCCATATGTATTCAAAAAGCTGCCTAAACTTCTCCCAGGTATACTCAAAAGCCCAAATCCATTTGATCCTGTTACTTCGTGTGGGTCTAACCACTTGGATTATGATTCTTGAAGCAATCTGCTTTGTACAGTTTGAGAGACTCAACAAAGATGGCCACTTGTCTTTTATTTTAACTTTAAGAAATTTAGTCACCATGCTGTACATCACATCCCCAGAACTTACTCATCTTAGAAGTGGAAGTTTGTACCATCTGACCAGCCTCACCCATTTCTCCCATCCAGCCCTGGCAACCACCCATCTATTCCCTGTTTAAATACACTTGATACATATTTTAACTTTTTCTGTAGCTTCACATTCAAGGTATATCTCTTATAAACAACACAGATAAATTTTGTTTTTTAGTTCAGTCAACTTTCATCTTTTAGCATATTTAGTCCACTTACTTTTAATATAATACAGATACATTTGGGCTTAAATCTACCATTTACTATTGTAGGGGTTTTGGGGGGGAGGTTAGTGGGTCATACCTATTCTATATTTATTTTTTATCACCTTCTTGCTTTATTCTAGATTAAGTAATATTTCATTATTCCATTTTCCCTCTATGAACTTCTCAGCTACACAATAAATTAATTCATTTACTATTCTTGTCATGGTAATCATAGAAATTACAAAGGCACCATTGTTGTATTAACATCTAATTTAAATCTGTGGTTTTTACCATTTGCTGAATGGTACAAGGATCTCTGAGCACATTAATTTTATCTACCCCCTCTGTCTTTTGTACTATTATTGCCATTTATCTTCTCTCTATATTTTAAACCCCACAGGTCCCCACTGTCTTGATAGCTTTCTGATGTGCAGACACACACACACAGACACACACATACATTCAGCTTTTCTAGTCTTTTTAAATGGAAGAGTCCAACTACAAGCTAGTTCGTCATTTTTGGGTGTGGAGATCCAAATAACCCGATGATAAATGGGATTAGTAAACCATGATTTATTCATTAATGTTTCTAAAGATCATAGTTGTTATATACTTATGATACAGTAACAATTTTTTTATATTTTCATCACCATTTGTCTTTCAGCTTCCTTTATTTAATTCAGGTGTTGGGAAACTATAGCCTGTGGATCAAGTCAGGCCCATCACCCATTTTTCTAAATAAAGTTTTATTGGCAAACAATAGCCACATCCACTTACATCTTACCTATGACTGCTTGCATACCACGGAGGCAACAGGCATCCAAAGGCAGAAATATTCACTATCTGACCCTTTACATGAAAAGGTTGCTAACCCCATGATTTCATTCCCATTTTGAAAATTAAGACTTTCATCCATTCTCTGGTCTCCTTGTTTCCACTATTTGTATTCCAACCCATTCTGGTTGTAACTCGTAGATTGATTTTCCAAAACTCAGTTCTTTTTTTGTTTGTTTGTTTGTTTTTTGTTTTTTTGTTTTTTGGGGTTTTTTTTGCCTTTTGGTATGTGGGTAGCTCCCTGGCTGGGAATTGAACCCAGGCTGCAGCACTGACCCGCCAGCGCCGAAGCCCTAAGCCACTACACCATCAGGGAACTCCCCAAAACTCAATTCTTATCACATTGTTCTTCTGCTCAAATGGTAGTATTTTTCCCTGTATAAGTATGTACTTATTTTCTTACTGATATATTTATAGCATTCCTTCCTCTGAGGCAGGATTTGTTTTTAATATTCTAAAATTCCTTTTTACTATGCTACCTATGACAGGTAATCAATATTTATTCCTTTAATTGAATACAAGTGTATTCATCATTAGAAAACTTAAAATGTTCTTTCTTCATTCCAATAGGAATACTAGTGTCAGGCATCTGAACTAATACTCATGACAGCCAAACCACTTCACTGCAAGTTCCCTGAGAATAACTGACCCCCACCTCCCCTTGGCCGCTCCCCTTGCTGCCACGCATCATGCCCCCGGGACCCAATTTTATCCTCCCGTCCCAGACCCCTGCTTCCACCAGCCACCTCAATTTTGAGCCTCCTGAATCAATTAAACACTGCTCCTTCTAACCGTGCCCTTCTCAGTATTCATGAGATGTGCTTCGTCTTGTTTTTTGTCTTGTCCTTTTGCTCAGAAATCATGATTTAGTAGATAAAAGCCTGCTCTCCTCATGTATTTATAGCCAGTTCACTTCCCAACTCTCTATTCTAAAGCAGTAGGGTTTAAGCAGAAGGATAAATAAATATAAAACCTGGGCAACCTTTCCCTTCTTCTTTATTTCCCTGTCCAGAGACTCAGATCTCTGAAGAAAATTATAGATGTCTCATCCCAGGTGACTCAGCCGATGTAGAGAAGTGCTGGGTGGGTAGGACAAGCTGCAAGACACATCAAGTCCGAAAGTGTCCCCAACCAACTCTATCCCCCTTTGCGTCTATAAAGACATATTTAACTCTCTTTTGCATAAATCGTTCTTTAAAGCATAAGTATTCCTTGAAATGTTCATGGGAGTTGTGTAAATATGACTTTCTTAGTTATAAGTTTAGGAAGTTATATGTTAAATCAAGTTAAAGAGGGTTTTGTTTTGTTTTGTTTTTTTACTGCAAGTTTCTCAGAGCCTTCACTATTCCAATGGGGCCCGTTGGAGGGAGGGAGGACATTGCAAGTAACTTTCCAAAGCACATTTCATCTCACTTTTGGAGATCAGCTGCTAACTACCGTGCTCCCGCTGAAAAAGAGTTCAGTAACTGCCGATACAACTCTCAACTACAGCTTCGTTGGGAAGGCAGAGGACCTTTTTCTAGCCAGGACACTAAAGAAGATGTTTAACACCTGTTAGGACTTTTGGTGATCTACATATCTCTCATTACTGGTCTCTACTGAAATGCTATTGCACTGTCAACTTAAATTCATAGTTTCCATGAAAGTTAAACTTCTCACACCACAGAACTGTCAGCAAGGCCTAAGACGTCTGCCTCTGAGCTTGCCTGGGAAGCTGTAAATAACAATATATCTCCTGATGGTGACAATTCTAATGGGATGAAGCTGAAGTAAACCAGACATAGCAACGAGTGGAAAATCTATTTTGGAGTCTCCAACACCAATCTTGGGGGTGGGGGGAGGTGCCTTAAAACAGCACTGTCCAAACTTTTGGCCTCCCTGGGCCACCTTAGAAGAAGAATTGTCTTGGGCCACACATAAAATACACTAACACTAACGACAGCTGATTAGCTAAAAAAAAAAAAAAAAAAAGTCACAAAAGTATCTCATAATGTTTTAAGAATTTGTGTTGGGCCACATTCAAAGTCATCCTGGGCCACAGGTTGGACATGCCTACAACAAGTAGGCAGACCAGACATCCCATTTTCAACGAGACAGAAAACAGTACTGTCCCATTTCAGATGGTACAGATGGCCGGCCTACTGCCACCTTGACTTTAGCCCAGTGAGACTAAGCTGACCCTACGCACCATTCAAAACGGGACAGTCCCGTTGTTTTTAGTCCCTTGTCCCATTTAAAACGCTGCATCTGGTCAGCCTACTTAAAAGAAAATAGTCCTGCCTGGTTTGTTGTGTGTTTTCTTTTCCTCTCTGGGTAACATTATTAAATCAATTGAATATTGGTTTATCACTTGGACCAGCTTGTTGTAGAAGCAATTTTTTTCAAACCTATTTCTCATCTCCAGTACCTTGAGGGAGAAGTGCTTGATTAGTTTCTGAACAGATGCACACTGCAGCTTCTTCCAATAATGTGACCACAGAAAACAAGCTTTAAAAGCAATCATGTCAGCCCAAGAGCAGTTATGAGGACACTTGTGATGATCAGAAAAGCGCCGGCATACAGGTAAGAAATGCACGGGAGAGGGAAGCGATAGGTTACTAAACCATTTCATGTTCAGCTGAATTTTTAAAAACCACTTCCTTGCTGTTATTTTACTACCAGTGTTAAAAATAGAAATGGCTTCCTCTTAGAAACGTGAAATATTCTTGTAAAGGGATTGTCCAGTTGCAGAACTCATAAAAGATAAACTGCACCCACATGCATTTCCCCTATTCCTGTCCCATTCTGTACTCCTTTTAATACAGTATGAAAAGGGAAGCCTGAATGTGATTATTCAGGCATAAATTTACCCCTCGATTTCTGATGACACCCTAATCTCACTCCTAGGAATTTATTCCAAAAAAAAACAAAAAAAAAAACAGTTTAACAAAAAACAAGTACTCGGGCCATCAAGAAGTTGCTGCAATATTTATAGCAGAAATAAAAGGATATAACCTAAGTATTTAATGATAGGGAAATGTTAAAGAATTCATCTATAACATAAAATTGTGTAGCAGTTTTAAAATGTGGATGTACTGTGTATATTAAGTGAAAAGGCGAAATACAAAATACAAAAATCTTGAACTTTGAAAGAAACATATACGCATATGGCTATAGTGGGAAATGCAAACTGCTGTACTGGCTACTTTTTATCTTATAAAAATGACATCATTTCAGGTGATGTGGGTGCATTGCTCTTTGTGAGGATGTATGCAGCACAGAAACTGTCTCAGCATCCACACATTTCCTTCGGGTTCTGATTAAGACTGCATTTAGCAAATAAAAATACAGTATACCACTTAAATTTTAATTCCAGATTGTAAAAAAGAACTAATTTTAGTATAATGATTATAAACTACAATTTAGTATAGTAGTTGAATTTTTAATATAATATACATGCAATTTTGAGACAGACTGATACCAAAATAATTTATTGTTTATATGAAATTGAAATTTAACTGGATGTCCTGTATTTTATCTGGCAACCCTACTCCTGTTTCTTCCAAAAAAAACAAACAAAAAACCAAGTCTAATGGAGAACTGGAAAAAGGTTAGTGTCTGGGTGGAGAAGATCATTTAAACTCTAGTGACTCATCTTCTTCTTATTTATATCCCAATAGAGAAAGGACATGTTGAACTTGGTTTGTCACCATCAATGTTAAGTTCCCCATATTGGGTGTAGTTTCACACCAACTTCTCCAATAACCAACTCATCATGGGAAAGCCTTTGACTCAAACAATGACCTTTAGTGTGACCAGAAATGGGTTTACCCTACAAAAACAGCACAAACCACTGAAGTTTCATGCAGAAATACCAATCTGAACTGCATTTCTCACCTAGTACTCCAGAGTAACACTTAGACTTTCTGGACAAAAATTCAAATGGAGAAAATAAAATCTAAAATGCTTCCAACATGTCAACCTTAAAATTAATATCTCTATATGCAAACAAGCTTTTTGTAGCAATACTGTTAGCACATTGCTACAGGAGGCAGAGTGGTTTGTGGAACTGGGATTACAAGAATCACATCAGAATTTAATGGCATCCCTTCACGTTCTCCATCTGTCACTACCCATACCAATAGTCCAGCTATCCACATTTTTTAATGGAGTATCATAAAAATCTCAAAAGCATAGACGGTAACAGAGTAGCCAGTAAAATGCCTCATTTTACAAATGAAAATGAAGGCACCTAAATAAGCTGTTGAAGGTCACATCTACTTTAAGACTTCCCTTCATGAAGAACAATTATTTCCTTTTTTTTTTTTTTTTTTTTTTACCAGAATGCAGAAAGGTGATTGAGAGGACCAGCCACTGACAGCAGCTGATTGATTTACTAGGACTAGAAGGTTCGTGGTAATTGAAAGACAAAAGACTAGGGCAATATAGATAATTCTTGACATTTTGGTTTTGGCACAAACTCAAAGAGGAATTCGAGGATTATGATAAACAAATATGTATTGATTTCAGGTAAGAATATAAAGAATATTTAATTATGACTTACAGTGATTTCTATTGTGCTAGTCAATAACTTTGAGCTATGGCAGCCTTCAAGTCTGCATTTAGGTAACTGTTTTGGTGGATACAGAGAAGATTGTGGGGTTTGATAGAAGGAATCTACAAATAATGGAAAGCAAATCCCACATTCATGTTCTGCTTTCACAGACAAGATAGCTAAATATCTCCCTTGGAGAAACTGGAAGTTTAGAATTGTGAAGAGTGACAGCCTATTATGTGACTTTTGTAACAGCTTGACTGTATATCAAAAACGAGGCTAACATCACGAACCCAAAGTAATAAAGCCTGCATGCAAAATCGTGATCCATTGTCAGGTAAGATGGAAAAGTAACGTTTCTGGAGCAGTTTCAAAGAGTTTTAGAGATTGATAACAAGCAACTAGTTCTTTCCTTATACCAAAATGTTACAGAATAAAAATACTTCACTCAGATGAAGAAGTTCTTTGATATAAAAGTGAGAGAGGGACTCATAAAACACTTGCATTTTATTTAGTTACCTTAGTCTCTTCTTTTTAAGGGAAGGGTGGCATCTTGTGGCACAAACACAGCTTGCTTCCATGAGGTTACTTTCTCTGTGAGCACAACAGTTTGGGAAAGACATCTGGTTCTGAGTAACTGCGTATTTTTACACTTCTTTTCTCTACAGAACCAACCCCTCTCCTGCCCTTTCTGTGGCAGCAGATGCTGTCAGGAGACAGTGGGTGGTTGGAAGGTGCTTGGTTTATTAAACACAATCTGACAGCCATGCCACCAAAACAAGCTGCTTCCCAGCACAGCTGTGCTCACCTCTGCCCAGCCCCATTCCACCTGGCAGGTGGGGGGCACTGTTTTTGATTTCCTAAGACTTTTCTCTCCTTGTTTACTTAGCCTAAGTGATTAACCCTTCCTATAATTACACTCCCAGGCTCTTAGCTTCTAAAAGCACTTGGCCTATTCCTGGGACAGAACAGTAGCTGTGGCTTTATGGCAACTCTGTGTTAAGAGTTTTAATCACAGTGCAGGGGAGAAGGAAAGCCCCACACACTGGGGGACAAGGGAAAGAAGGAAAAATGTTCCGGAACTATTTATTTCATACTGAATGAAGGCAAGAACTCTGGCACTATAATAACTTTCCTGGGAGTTCATTTTAGTAGTAAAGTTTTAAGTTTCACAGATCTAACTGAAGCAAGGAGCGTTTTCTTTTCCTTGTCAGCTGAAGTCAGGACACCAGGTCTGGCAGAAACGCAGGTACCCAGCACAGGGAACCACCCATTCAGCTCTTTGTCGCTTTTGAGGCAGCATCACAGGCTTGCAAAGATGTTTTAAACCAGGCATGTCCAAACTGCTGCTCAGGACAGCTGTGAAGGCGGCCCAACACAAATTCTTAAAACATGGTGAGATTTTTTGTGACTTTTTTTTCAGCTCATGAGTTATCATTAGGTGTTAGTATATTTTATGTGTGGCCCAAGACAATTCTTCCAATGTGGCCCAGGGAAGCCAAAAGGTTGGTCCCTGCTGTTTTAAACCATGTTTACTAGGGCTAGTAGTTTCTAATACCTCCTTACTTTCCTTTATAAAAATATCAATGGTGCATACTTGTTTCACAAGCAGATCATTTCAATATCCATACTATGTGTGTGGGCATTTCTCCAGGCCATAAAATGCAATCCAAACATAGTGTTCTCTACGTAGATATGTGTTTTAAATCTCCCCAATTATTAAGCACTTGGATGGTTTTCCTTATAAATAAAATTATGTAAATGTTTGTGCACATGCTGATTATTTTCTTAGAAAATAATTCCTAAAAGTAAAATTTCTGGGTAAAACAATGTGCATAACATGAGTTGTAAAATATATTGCCAAATTGACCCCCTAAAAACTTATACCAATTTACATTCCTCTGAGCAATGTTTTTACACAACAATTTAAATCTTATCACTTTTTTAAACGTTGCCATTTTTGGTTAAGTAAAAACTAGTGTCTCATTGCTAAAATGTGAATTTGTATTTTTTCTAGTGGACAAATACTTATTTAGATATTTTTACTTTATATGAATTTATGCTTTGACTTCTTCAACCCCTTTGCCTATTTTTAAAATTAATTATCTTTTCATATTAATGGGAATAATCTTCTTATGTATGAATAAAAACAACACTTTATCATGTAAGTGGAAGATATTGTTTCCAATTTTTCAATTTCAACTTCATTCTATTTATCGTGTTTTTCTTTGGATTCAGTCAATGTCTCTTAAATCTGCCCATAATCTCTCTTCTTTTTCTACCATACTTTAACTTGCCTAAGATTTGCAGACTTTATTCCTACCAGAAACTGACTTGCATTTGTTTGTTTGTTTGTTTTATGTGGGTATTTCCCTGGCTGGGAATCGAACCCAGGCCGCAGCATTGACAGCACTGAAGCCTTAGCCACTACACCACCAGGGAACTCTCTGACTTGCATTCTTCCATCAGTCTAGTATTTGTAACAGGTCGTCTTTCATGTCTGAAAAGAATGAATTGATTATGCAATAAAGGATGAGCAGACAATTGGATATCTAAAAGGATGTAAAATGTATATTCTTACTGTACACTTCACACGTACACACAGCCCTACACAAATTCCAGGTAAGTTCAAAATCTAAAGATAGACATTAATAAGAAATTAAAACAAAATTTTAAAAATTAGAAAAAGAAATAAATGGAAAGGAATTCACTCAGTCTCAGAAAAAAACCTTGTACCCAAGTCCAGCAGTGAAGCAGGGAACAGTAAGGACTTGAACAATAGCATCTGAATGATACCCACGTGAACTGCAGAGCCCCAGGGCCTGGCTAAACATGCTGCTCTGCATCGGAGAACCTTTTCACATCCATGAAGGCTCAGGATAAGAACCCCCGTGATGACTGACCTTGAGTTTCTCATCCCTGGCAAGGTATTGTGAAAGATGTATAAATGTGCATTTAAGAAAAAAAAATGTGCATTTAAGGAATATAAAGTAATGTGACAGTTCTTAAACACCTAATTGGGGTCACAGATTCATACCTGATAGATGACAGATAGATAGATAGACAGATAATCAAAATCAATATTATATATTTTTTAAATTTCATTAAAACAATAAAAATAGCAAAATGACTGGTTTATAAAAATTCACAGAAAAATATACCAATGGTGATTATATAGATGAAAAGATCTCAGACTCATTAGTAGTCAGGGAAATACAAATTCCAACAACAATTAGACATCTTTTTTTCATCTACGAAACTGGCAAAATCAGTAACTGATAATATCCAATTCTGGGAAAACTATTAAAATCTCTGTGCGTGTAAACTGGCATAGTCCTTGTGAAAGGCAGTTTGACAGTACCTACCCATGTTTTAAATGTACAAACCCTGACTCAGAAATCCACAGATGCCTTTTCTAGAAAAAAATACTTGTATCTACACACTTAAAGTGGTACAAGAAATTCTTTTCAGCATTACTTTTTAGTTTTTCAGTTTTATAAGGAAAGTTCCCCTCAATATCTTTGTACATTATTTTTGAGCATATGTAAGCATATATTTCCATAGAATAGTGCTGAATTTGCTGAGTCAGAGTGCGTACACATTTAAATTTTTATATCAATGGACTAATTGCCCACCAAAATGGTCTTACTAATGCTCTTTCCCACCAACAGGGTTTGAAAGTGCTTTATTTTCTGCTCCCTTGTCAATATTAATATTGTCAACTTCTACCAAACAACGAGTAAAACCATTTGCAGTTAAGCAATTTGCATTTCCCTAGTTAACAGAGAGGTTTTCTGTTACACTTACAAACCTTCTCTCTCTTAGATTCCTAAGGCTAATTTTTATCTTTTGAAAACACTGTGGTAAAATATGCATAACATGAAATTTACTATCTTAACCATTTTTAAGTGTACAGTTCAGTAATGTTAAAGTACATTCACATTGCTGTGCATCCAGTCCTCAAAACTTTCCATCTTGCAAACCTGAAACCGTACCCACTAAACAACTCCCCGTTTCCGTTCCTCCCAGCCCATAGCAGCCATCTCCTTTCTGTCTCTATGAACTTGACTATTCTCAGTATCTCATATAAGTGAAATCAAACAGTATTTGTCTTTTTGTGACTGGCTTATTTCAATGCAATGTATTTTTAATAATTTAAAAACTGAAAACAACCTACTAAAAAACAAAGACTAGTGAAACTATAATATAGCCAAACTTTTTATGAGATATAATGCTTTCTTTGTTCTAGAAGAAAAATGTAGATGTATTGACCAGGCAAATGGTAATTATGACTTAGATAAAGATCATCACATTGGGTACTGGTGGTAAAAACTGGCCAGATTTTGGATATATTCTAAAGTTAGTGTCAATAGTATTTACAATTGGATTGGATAAGAAATTTGAGAGAGGAATGACACGTATTTCTGGTCTATGGAAAGAGAAGATTGGAGACAGCATGTCCTTAGGTGGGGAAGAGGACTGGAGGAATAGGTTGGGATGCCCAGGAATCAGGAGTTGACTCCTGGTCACTTTAAATCTAACATGTGTAGCTGACGTCTAGAATTACATAATCTACAATAATAGAATTATTTAAAAGCATTCATTTTAACTTACTGTCTCGTGCCTTGAGGTTACACCAATACTTTTTTTTTTAAAGGATTCAGTAATTTTAACGGGCTGGCTTTAAAATCTTTTTTTAACAACACACACAGACACACACACACGAATGCCATATGTAAATACAATTTTTTAGCCAAAGTTACATGTTAATGCAGTGGTCTATTACACAATGCTACCTACCACCTGTGTAAAATGAGTCAATTGTAGTTTAATAAGACTTGGAGACAATAAAATGACTTACAATGTAAAACAGAATTATCACATTTGGTGATTATCAGACTGCAAGCAGAATAAAATGAGAAGTTCCAGCTGTTACCATATACCTTTCACCCCTACGTGAAGGGAATATAAAAGTGGAGAGTTATAGGAGCTCTCCAAGTGGTTACATAGAATGGAAGTCCCCATCTGGCAGGCATTGTTTGTTACTCGTTTTTGTGTCACCCGCAGTGGCTTTTGTGTAGTAGGCGTCCAATGAACATTTGTGGAATTTAATCAAAGTCTATTGGGCTGTAAAGTAAAATATCATGATCATTATTCAAAGCATTTGCACAAGCATTGATGAAATGTTTAAAAAATAGCTTAACTTCTGGCAACTTCAATTATCTACAACACCGACAGTAACTGAGGAAACAAATGATAAAAGATTAACTACCATAAAAACACTTGTTCTTCACTATTTAAGAAAAGGTAGCTGTTATTTTTAGGCCAGAGATGGGCTTAAAATTATAGGTAAAGTGAATTCGTTGGTTCAATAACTTAAGAGAGTAAATTCATAGACACATAGTGAAATGCACTGATAAATGAGAATTACAAAAGAAAGAAAGAAAGCAGGATGACAATAATAAAGTAAATAATACATTAACTGCTAGTATCATGTTTCTTTTATAACAAACTATCATAATTGATGTGAAGGATGATTGTGAAAGATTCAATTACATCAATATGTCAAAGATAACAAATACATAACTAGATGCTACAGGGGTTCAAAATCTGTAAGACATGGACTCAGCTGCTAAGGACTTACAAGTCCAAAGGTGATGATATGAAAAGTATATAAACTATAAGCCAAGGCAGATGGTGAAGTTTAGAGTCAGGCATGCAAAAGAATGACAAATAAGGAAGACGTGATCTGTGGAGGGAGTCCAACGTCTTTCCAAGTAAAGGAAATATCAGGAGACTGTACCAGGTTAGCAAAAGCATAGAAATAAGTAGAGATTAATGAGAGACGTCAACAAAAGGGTGGGTTGGAGCCACATTATGGAAGGCTTACACACTAAGATCGAGATGTTTTTTAATTAGTAGGAGTTGGCAGGTGGGGGTCATAAAAGAATTCTGAGCAGGGACATAATTTGATGGGGATTTTGGTATTGAGGAGATTAACCTAACAATGTTGTGTAGCTTTTGCTACCCGGTGTGGTTCCCACACCAGCAGTATCAGCATCTATTATCATCTCTTTAGAAATAGAGGCTCTTGGGCTGGGCCAACCCCAGACCTAAGGAATCAGAATCTGCATGTTGGAAAGATCCTGAGGCAACTTGCGGCACATTAAAGTGGGAGAAAACTGGTTTAGAATAGCCTGGAAGGGGGAGACTCCGGAAAAGGAAAGCCATTTACGAGTTCACTGCAATAATACAAGCAATAGGTAATGAGAAGTAGAAAACCACCACTGCCTTGTCTCTCTCACGTGTTGCTATCCCTTAGGTCAAAACGAGATGCATCTTAAGACTGTCACTGTTCTGGGAACATATTTACTGGACTTCTGGCCTTTCTCTTGAAACCCTAGACACTGAATCCCTAGTCCCACTCAGTTCCATCATCTCCTTTTCCTCTATATGCTGCGGCCCCAGCTTTCCCTGAGCCATATCTGTAAAGGTTCTCTGTCCTCGTATGTTCTCTGTCCTCGTATGTTATGACATAACCACACCCTCCCTCTGCAGCTAGTGAAGCAGGTCTAAGGAATGCTGAAAGGTAGTTTGATGGGTCATCACTGAAGTCACTACACTAGACCTAAATCCCAGATGTCTTAGGAGTCCACTTGTTTTCTTAAGGATTTTGTTTTATTTAAAACACAGTAATGCCTTCTGAACTATTTTCTTTATTAAATAGAATATTTCTCAGAAGAAAGTACTTTCATACCATGTTAGTACTCCTTATCTCCCACCACAGAAACTTCCCCAAATGTAGCACCTTTCCCACTGTTTCTTACCTTTGCACATGCTATCCCCTCTGCGAGGTAAGTCCTCACACGGATCCCACTGTTCCCACCTAACAAACTCCTCTTCAGCCTCTATTATCTCTTCTGGATGAGCTCCAAACTCCCCTCTCCTCTCCCTACACAGTTAGCTGAGCATCTCTGCTCCAGACCTGGTCAGGGAGGACCAAGCTATCCCTTCAGTAGTTGGTCTGCTACAGAGTTAAGCTTCATACTGTCGAATGTACTCTATAACACTAAATATAACTCCAGGTGCACATTAATGAAAAGGGGGGGGGGGGAAGAAAGAACAAAGAAAGGAAAAACAATTAACTTTCAATATATTAGCAATTTTGTTAATATCTGACCATTCTCTCATTTAAAGAAGAGAATATTTAAGGGACAGAGTCTCAAATATATAGTGACGGAAAGAGAACTGACTCTGGGTGATGAACACATAACATGAATGCGGTATTGCAGAATGGTACACCTGGAACCTATGTAATTTTTACTAAACAATGTCACCCCAATAAATGGAACAATAAAAAATAATAATAATAAATAAGAGAATATTTGATGAGATATTCATTAGTTCTCTATGATTGACCCATAACATTAATCATAATGGCTAGAATTTACTAAGTTTCTAATGTCTTATAGCTCAATTCCTATATGCCTTATTAAAAAGCAAAAACACTTCATGTTCAAAAGGTTTTGGTCTGATACTAGTTTCGCTATCTGCATTTTTAAAACAATTTCATATTCTATTGCATTTCAGGCAGCTACTTAAATTGCAACATAAATCTCACCAGAGAATGCAAAGTTATTAGCTGAAATAGTTTCATTTCAAACCAACATTTTATTGGATTAGAATATTAGGCACAGAGCTTTAAAAAAATGAATTCTTTACAGCCAACCCATTGCTAGAGGGATAAAATAAATAGATTTTCCAGTGTGAACTACCAATTATTAACTCCAAGTTGTTATTTTAAAAATAAACTGTCTTTCCAGAATGAATTCCTGACATATTAATGTAAAGCAAAAATTACACTTCTGGTGTAAGTGAGATGATCTACATTGTTGTCACGGCTGAAAGGCTGAAAACAAAAAGGGTACTTCCATTGTCTCAAGTTATCTTTCTACAAATTACTTATTAATTAAAAGGGGGAATGGTTACTTTATATTTATACCTCATTAACTAAGAAATCATGGCAAATATCTCCAATATTGGGGGGAAAAGACATCATATGTCTCCTTACAGAATGCATTAAGAACTCAACCCACTTAAGTGGTTTCCTGCCAAAAATACATCACCTCTGTCTAAATCTGTACTACATCAAAAGTATCACCATAAAAATGACAATGACAATGGAAGTTCAGGACATTTTCTAGATTAACAGAGAATAAAAAGACTTGACAGGTTGGATCCTGGATCTAGATGGGTCGGGGTAAGGTTTAGGGACACAGCTGCAACACATATTATTGAGACAATCAATTAAACTTGCAAATGAATAGAACGAAACTAATTTGCATATGCTAGTAAAATGGGACAGCTGCGTTCTGAATGATGGTGTTTGCTGCGGGACTGACCACAACTACCCGCGACAGTCGGGGTTTCAGGGAGCAATTCAGAAGGGGCACCCTCCCTCAAACGCACTTAGTGAGTACAAAGAGCTTGCTAACCAGTAAAGTGTGATTTCAAGCCCACACCAGATGAAAGTACAATCTAAGTGAAATGCGAGCACACTCATACACAGCTTGCTATACACTCGTATATCAGAGAAGGGGCGACAAAATACCCACACAGTGCAAAATTAATGTCTTCCTTCCCTAGACTCCTATTCCCTCTGATGGTGAAACAATGATTTAAAGTTTAAATTGGAGCCTAATTATAGTCTAACTCCATCTCTCTTAGCAAATGACTCCAGATTTCTAACCTCTCCCCATCCTCCTTTCCAAGGTGGCACCTGAGTGCAGGTGAGGTCTGCAGATGCTCATGCAGTCAGAGAGAGCCCTCACAGTGAGGGTGGTCTCGCCTGATCCCTGGTAATGGGGCTGGTGCTCGCTGAGGTGTAGCTGGTCCCACCGATTTTCTGACATCCTCACTGCTGGAATCTCTTCCCCCTGAGCCCAGGCCTGTCTGAACGCCTGGTTCTCTAATAGTAATTAGACATTTATATAATTTACAAGGTGATCACCGCAATAAATCTAGTACCCATCTGACCCCATACATTATTACAATATTATTTATGCTATACTTTACATCCCCATGATGATTTTGTAACTACTAAGCGGCACTTCTTAATCGCTTCCCCTTTTCACCCACCTCCACAACTCTACTCCCAAATGGCAACCTTCAAAAATGTTCTCTGTGCCTGTGAGTTTGCTTCTGTTTTGTTTATCTTGTTCTTTAGATTCCACGTATATGTGAAATCATATGGAATTTGTTTTTCTGTCTGACTTACTCCACTCACCATAACCCCCTCTAGGTCCATCCATGTCATTGCAGATGGCAATATTTCATTCTTTTTATGGCTGAGTAATACTCCATTACACACACACACCATCATCATCATCATCTCTTCTTTATCCAATCATTCATTTATGGACACCAAGGCTGTCTCCATATCTTGCTTAATGTAAATAATGCTGCCATGAAGATATGGATGCCCATGTCCCTTCGAAGAAGTGTTTTGGGTTTCTCTGAGTAAGTACCCAGAACTGGGATTACTGGGTCCTTCTCTGTCTCTTGTTAAAGCCTTTGTTTTAAAGTCTATTTTGTCTGGTATAAGTATTGCTACCCCAGCTTCTTTTGTTGTTTCCATTTTCATAAAATATCTTTTCCCATACTTTTACTTTCAGCCTGTGTGTGTGTGTGTGTGTGTGTGTGTGTGTGAGTGTGTGTGTTTCAATCAAATGAGGCTCTTGTAGGCAGCATATGTAAGTGTCTTGTTTTCTTACCCAGTCAGTTCTCCTATGTCTTGTGAATGGAGCATTTAATCCACTTACACTGAAAGTACTTGTTGATAGATATGTAATTATTGCCATTTTATTATTCATATCTCTGATCTTTTTTTTTTCCTTAAAGAAGTCCCTTTAACATTTCTTATAACACTGGTTTGGTGGTGATGAACATCTTTAGCTTTTTCTTGTCTGGGAAACTCTTTATCTGTACTTCAATTCTAAATGATAGCTTTGCTGGGTAGAATAATCTTGGTCATAGGTCCTTGCTTTTCATCACTTTGAATATTTTGTGCCAATCCCTTCTGGCCTACAAAGTTTCTGTTGAAAAATCAGCTAACAGTCTTATGGGAGCTCCCTTGCAAGTAAATAACTGCTTTTCTCTTGCTGCTTTTAAGATTTTCTCTTCATCTTAAACATTTGACATTTTAATTATGATGTGTCTTGGTGTGGACCTCTTTGGGTTCATTGTGTTTGGGACTCTCTGTGCTTCCTGGACTAATATGTCTATTTCCTTCATCAGAGTAGGAAAGTTTTCGGTCAGTGTTTCTTCAAGTGTGTCTTCAATTCCTTGTTCTCTCTTCTTCTCCTTCTGATACCCCTATGATACAAATGTTGGTATGTTTAATGTTGTCCCAGAGGCCCCTTAAACTATCCTCAATTTTTTGGATTCTTTTTTCTTTTTGCTATTCTGATTGGGTATTTCTGCTATGTTATCTTCCAAATTGCTAATTTAATTCTCTACTTCATCTAATCTACTGTTGATTCCCTCTAATGTATTCTTCATTTCAGTTACTGTATTCTTCATTTTTTCATGTTTTCTATCTCCATTTTTACATTTTCTATCTTTTTGTTATAAGTTCTCACTGACATCATTGAACATATTTATAACCAGTAATTTGAATTCTGTGTCTGGTAGATTGCTTGTCTCCATTTTGTTTACTTCTTTTTGAGGAGTTTTGTTCTGTTTATTTGGGACATGTTTCTTTTTCTCCCCATTTTGACTGCTCCCTTGTGTTTGTTTCTACATATTAGGTAGAGCTGCTATGTCTCCTGGTCTTGGTAGAGTAGTCTTATATAGTGGGTGTCCTGTGGGCCCAGTGGCAGTCTTTCTGGTCATCTGAACCAGGTACCACAGGTGTGTCCCTGTGTGCCTCCTTGTTGTAGTTAAACTTTGGTTGCAGGTCAGTGGGAGGAATTCACTCTCAGGCTGATTGGCTGTGAGGACTGGCCATGATTTCAGTGGAGGAGCCTTTGTATAGAAGCTGATCCTACAGAACAGGATTTGTTTTAGCAGGACTCTGATGCCTCCCCAGTCTGACTTTTGGGTGTGTTGTCCAGAGTCAGTCAAGTGATGCTATAGTTTGGTCCAAAGCCAGCCACCAAGTAAGCTGGTTCTAGAGCCTCCTGGGAGGGGCCCTGCCACATGCCAAATTCAACCATTGCCTGTGCCCTGCCCCAGGCCACCTGGAATGAGCCACAAAGGAATCTGCAAATATCTGCTTCCTGTTCTGGAATTGGAGGTGACTGGGATAGGCTAAGTTGTGAACCATGGTTGGCTGTCACCAGTGCCAGTGTTGAGGGCTTCTCAGCAAGAGGTATGGGGCTTATTTGGAGTTTGTGAACCTTTGAGAGATTTTAGCAAAGTCCAAAGCATGAGCCAAGACAAGCTATTTGTATGGAAAAGCCACTGAAAGTAGCTTGAGTGGGCCCACAATTTGGATGGGGCAGGGTCTCAGGGAATTATCAGGGCAGGATGAATGGTGTCAGCTAGATTGATGGACACTCAAGATACGGTGCTAAGATAGCATGCTGGGAGGAGGCAGGGCTCAACAAAGGACCAATGCCTTCTTCCCATACTTCAGTCTGGAAGAAAGCTGCCTCTCCAGCCCTCACCCTGAAGCCAGACAATACAATTCCTCCCCTTATGTTCCTGGTACCTTTTAAGCTGTTGCCCCAGCATCACAGCCCAGAGAGAAGGAGTCCATTAACAAGTAAGTCCATACACAGGCCCTTTAACCAGAGATTCCAGCTACCCTCCATCTTACTTAGCCACAATCTCTGCTAGTTTCCATAACCAGAAGTTGTGGGATTTCTCTTCCCAATACTGTAACCCTATGATGGAGAGCCTGGTGTGGGGCTGGGACCTCTTGCTTCTCAGGAGAGGTCTCCACAACTGAGGTATCCCTCCCAATTTTTAACCACCACATCTGGATGTGGAACCAGCCCATTCCATGTCTTCTCCCATCCTGCCCCTCCTACCAATATAAAAGTGGCTTCTTTTGTGTGTCTTTAGTGGTAGGACTTCTTCAGCGAGACCTCAGGTGATTCTCAATGGTGGCTCCTCTGTCATTTAGTTGTAATTTTGATGTGATCATAAGAGGAGACAAGCACAGCATTTACCTACTCCCTACTCCACTATCTTGACCAGAAAACTGTCTGATGCACCCTTTTATCAATTAAGTTTGAAAAACACTTTTTTTCAGCAAGTAAGAACTGCCTTTATTAACTTCAACCATTTAGAAGAAAAAAGTCCATCTTCAATATCAACAACAACAAAAAATAATATGCAACATATATTAAGAAAAAGCCTACTCCTAAAAAACTAAAAGTTAATTGAAAATATGAAAAATCAACTTCTGTAATGATGATAATTCATTCCCCAAGTTAAACCATAAATCTGAGAGAAGCTCAACAACAATCAGAAAAATCAACCACATCTTTAGGAGCTATTTAGGAAGATCTATTGAATTTTAAAAGCACATAAAAATCTTACTTCTAGTAGTTTATTCTACAAATCCACTAGCCCCATGATTCAAGTTCAAGGTCATTCAGTATAGCATTGCTGGTAAAAGCAAGAGACTGCAAACAACCTAAGTGATCATCAATAGATCAGGTAAATAAATTATTGCATATCTGTCCAGTGAAATACTATGCAGTAGATTAAAAAGAAAATATTACAAAGTTTTCAAACTAGAACATGTTATTGGTTATAATTTTCATTTTAAATAAGAGCTTTCTTTAGACTTATTTATAGAATTCTATTATCACTCTTATGCATATATAAAAAGGAAAATGTAAGTGAACTAATTTAGTTAAAGGATTCCTAAAACTTCTTCACATTCAGAGTCCAACTTCTCTGAATCACTTTTAGACTGAGAATTCAGCACAGAAGGGTGTCTAGCTTATTTTAGGATTATATAAGGAAACTTACTCAAAGAGCTGACACTCAAGACTGAATCTTAAAGGCTCTTAACTCTGAAGCAAATAAGCTCAGAGGAAAATGTGTTCAAAATCTGGTCAGAGAATCCATATTTTACCATGAAATATCATTCTCCGTGCTCCATTATTATCTCTAAGGTCATCTTCAAAAATATTGCCACACATTAGTTTTGATGCTGGAACCTTCTTAATTTTCACTAAGAGAGGAATTGGAAGGCTTAAACTGGGATTCATAGTTCTCCCAAAGTGGTTTTTCAGTGGTCTGTTATTTGAAACATCAAGTAGTTGCAGCTGCCCATTCCATGCAGGCATAGACAGTAATGACTGCAGCACGACCACTGCTTATTGACAATGGTTGTAAGATGCCATTGAATGTAAGCCTCATTTTAATTTAAGATGCTAAAATGTGAAAAAAGAACTCGTTATTGAAATACATTGTTTAGTGAAAAGAGCAAGGTACAGTACAATGTGTAAAGCAAGCTACCATTTATGTAAAAATAGGGATAAATAATAATACATATGATTGTGGATACATAAGGTATCTCTAGAAAACACAAACATATATAACTGTTGTCTGAGGGATGGGTACTGGGCAGCTGGAGATGGGGTAGGAAGGAGGACTTCATTGAATAGATATTATGTCCTTGAATTTTAAACAATGGGAATGTTTAACTCAAAAATACATTTAAAAATGTACAGATTTATTTTTGTTGTTTTAAAAATAAATGTGAAACAAGGTGTCATTTTATTCTTATCACAAAGCAACAGTTTTCAATGCTAGATAAAATGTGTTTGCCTATGAAGTAGGCACATTCACTGCTTTACGAATACAGTTCCTTCAAGAAAAAAGAGACCCCAGAGGAGCCATTACCATAAGTAAAATCTAAATGAAAGTCTAAGCAGTTGATAAATCACTCCTGGGTTGCCATTTATGTCCTTACTAGTTGACTCCAAAAGACATTAAAAATATTTGAATCACAGGGAAATTGAAAAATGCCATTTCTGCTCCATCCTTTAGAGCTGTGTATACAAATACAAAAGCGATGACAGCCATTTACTCAATAAACTACTGAGGTGGCTATTATTATGTGACTACAAAGGCAAAAGTCCTGACTTTAAGAACTCAGATTTTCATTAAGGGTAAAAGATACCACATACCAATGCTGGGACTCAATGGGGAACGCACAAACGGTGCAATGGGGACACAAGAGGGTATCTACCTTATTTTAGGATTATATAAGGAAACTTCATCCAAGAGTTGACACTCAGATTGAATCCTAAAGCCTCCTAACTCTGAAGCTAACAAACTGTGGAAAATGTGTTCAAAATCTGGTCAGAGGATTAATTCATCTCTACTTTTGAGCTTACCACCATCTGATAATTGATGAATTTAATAATTCTATCAATTCTCTTACATCTTCAACTTGTCCTTTCATATTAGTTCTTTCTTCTCAGCACAGAAATGTGTTCATCTGTTTCATCTTTATATCATCTTTTGCTCCCATGATCCCTTTTAACTATTGTCCTACTTCTTTTATAACCTTTTATAAAACATGCTACATTTACTGTCTCTGCTCGTTCAGCTCCCATTCATACTTCCTGCCACCTCACCAATAATTATTCTTGCCTAGGTAGCAATAATCTCTTGCCTGTCAAATTCAATGAATGTCTTATCATATCTTACTTGACCTCCTTTTCTCATTCCTTGGCTACTCAAATCTTTCAATTTGTAACCTAGCCTCCCATCGTCTGAATGCCCAATAATCTCAAGCTCGGAACCAAGACTAAGGAGGTCCTAGAATGGCAGCCCTCCCACCTGGAGGAACCAAACCAAAGTCGTCTCTGAGAGAAGATGCCATCGTCCTAGGCTTCGCAACATTTCCCAAATTTTTTTTTTAAATACAAAGTCCAACACAGACTTAAAGATAACCAAGCACACAAGAAAGCAAACAGCCTATGCAAAAACAATACAAACAATAAGTAACAGAAATGACCCCAAAAATAGGACATACTAAAGTTATCAGACACAGATGACGAAAAAGAGCAAAACTGCATTTATTGTGTTTAAAGAAAAAAAAAGTCAAGATTAAAATTTTAGGGAGGAAATTGGAAAGTATAAAAAAATAACGAAGACAAGTAAAAGTCTAGAACTGAAAAATATGATGCCTAAAATTAAGAATGAGACATGTGAGTTGAACAATATATTAGACACAGATTGGGAAAATTAGCCAACTGAAGAACAGGTCAAAAGAAACTATCCGGAATACAGCACAGAAGATTTAGGAAAGAAGAAAAGGTATTTAGAGGATATGTTCAGAAGGTATCAGGGCTATAAGTGGTGCAGCATGGAGAAGCAGAACGAAATGCATTCTTCCTTGGGGCAGCTGGGTCCCATGAGGAGAAGGGCGGTTCGGGCATTGCATGTTCACTTCCTGATCCCAGGTTTACCAGGCCAATAATTCCCTTTTCCCCTGAAAGGAGTGAGTGAGGGGGGCTGAGAGGTGTAAAGAATATTACAAAGACTGATAAAGCTAGGGAAAATTTAGGCCACCCTCAGAGAAATATTTATTGGTCTAGTCGAGGGCACTACAACGCTTTTGTTTGTAGGGTGTGGGAAGGAGAGACTAGGGAGGGAGGAAGTGAGTGTACATATAAGGCAAATCTTAAGAAAGCTGTAAAACCTACCAGAGTTCAGGTTAGAAAGTAGTAAAAACAAGATGCCTCAAAGATTTCCAGGTGCAGAGTTATTGGGACAAAAATAAAGAGTAGTCGGTGCAGGTACAAACATTTGAGATAGGGAAGAATTGGTTAAGACAAAATTCAGATGAAATATAATTTCTTCTGGTATGTCTGTCTTTACCCACATCCTCTTAAAAAATATCAATTACACAAAAGCATTTTTTAAAAGGGTGCATTTTTCAGCTAAAATTGGAAAGCAGTTTCAATCAAAGGCTCATATACAGTTAGAAAAGATATCATCTCAATCCTTCCATCTTTAAAAATACCTCTAAGCTAGCCATCTCAACAAGATAAAAATATATCCTATATTTAAAGACCTCCAGAGTAAGGTTTTATATCATCTCGGTAACTACAATAATTTCAGCACTAGCACAAGCTCTTTTTACCAAAGAAATGAACTATCATTTAGAACCTTAACCTAAATTTCTTTTTAGAAAAAAATTAAATTAATTAGAAATACAGCTTAAATCTATTTTTCCCCTCCAGGAAGATAAATATTATATGATCTCCATAAGACTGGTGGTAAGATACCCCGTTGAATTCTCAAGAAAACCTCCCCACAAAAAGTGAAAAGTCGCACGAGAATGAAAAAACACAGAAAAAGAATCACTCTTCATCACCATGCTTGACGGATCTGGTGTAGGTTCAGAATTTATGATGCTGAAGTGAATTCTCGGACTTTGTAAAAATCAATGAGAGTGAAAATTCAATTTAAACTTTTTATTAAAATAACATAAATTTTAAGATGTGACTTTCCCATCATAGTAAATCATCAAGACCAGTAAGGATTACTACAGGTAGAACCAGAGAACATCATTCAAGTGCATGAATTATACCCTTGAAAGTTGAATGTTGGCTCTTTTGAGCCCATCAGGAAAAGAAAAGTTCAGTCAAGTCTATATACTACAGGTACACCTTTCTATTCACATCAATAGTCTCCAGAAATAGTGATTGGTATGCCCAGATCAATTATACAGTAATATACTATGATTATTAAAATTGCTGAAATTTGGGAAGGAGCCAGGGTATACACTGCCCTTTCAAACACAATCATATAGCTTGAGAACTGGCAATATTATTTTTTTTTAATTACACTTGTGGCGTGATATTGAACCAGCTTAGGCTGCTAGCTCCCTCTCCTGACCTCAACCCTAAAAGAACAAAACCAAAACAGAGCAAAAATAAGGAAGACAAAAACAAAAAACAACCAAGAGGGAACTACATGCATTTAAAAAGCTTACATAAAACCCGTAAGAGACCCCTGAGGATCCAGAAGGTGGTTATGACCTTGAGAGGAGAGGAAATGGCAGTCTCACCAAGAGATTTACTAACTGGGGCCTGACCTTTGGACTACTCTCTCTGATACTCATTAAAAGTCAACTAATAACCTGCATGGGAATATAAACTCAGAGGGAAGATGGTATTTGAGAAGCATAAGTGCTCTAAAACAAAAGATAACATACAATAACATACAGCAAACAAAGCTGAATTAATGGAAAAAAACACATTAAGAATTTAAAGCAAACATAAGATTACGTATTGGTTACATGACACAGAAACAAGAATATTAAAGAAGAACCATAAAAGGCAGTATGGATACAGTGAAAACTAATTTCGTGAGCTGGAAGACCAAGTCAAAGAACCAACCCAGAAGGATTCAGGTGTTGATTAACAGATAGAATATATGTGGGATATTATGACTATATGTTAAAGACGTGAAAATAGAGTGTTACCATCTGCAAAGCAGCATAATGGGAGAGTAAACAAAAGGAAGTAAATATTTTAAGAATTAATGACTGACAGTTTCCCAGAATTACAAATGAAAGACCTCAGATTAAGAAGGTACATAGAGTGCCAATAGGCAAACAGGAAAGTGAGAAGGAAAGCAAAAATCCAAAATCTAGATATCAATGGGGAAAACTAAAGGATTTCAAAGTCTAAGAGAAAATTCTAAAAGTTTCCACAAAGAGCAACTCAATTACAAAGAATATTAGTCTTCTCAACAGGTACACTAGAGACAATGGGGAACTATTCTTAGAGTGCTTCAAGAACATTGAACTTAAAATTTTATGTCCAGTAAAGCTATTATTTAAATATAAGAAAGCAATAAAAATATTCCTTATATGCAAAGCCTCAGAACATTTATCACAGAAAGACCCACTATACAAAGTACTGAGAAAAAAATAGTCTAACAGGAAGAAAAAAGAATAAAGCCAGCCATGAGGGAAGTTAGAGTGAGTGCATAATTCAGTAAAGTTTATTTTGTCCAGAAAAGCAAGGGCAAAAAATAAATATTCATAATATTCCAGAAGTAACACAGGATGATACTAAATGATTTTTCTTCAGGGAAGAGAGAAGTGGAGCTTGCAGTCAGAGAGAAGTGAGACTCCATTTTACAAATGAGGAAACTGAGGCACAGAAAGGTTAAGAAACTTATACATGGACACGCTCAGACTGTGTAATTCAGAATTCACATTCTGAACCTCTATTTTCTACTACTGTTCTAAATTATAAAGTAACAACTTACAGGTTTTTAAGGATACAAATCAAGAATAAACCATGAATTTATTTGGAAATTTTAACACACCCCAACAGAAACTGATAGATCAGGCAGACAACAAATAAACAAAGTTATAGAACATAGGTCAGAAAATTTGTCTTGCAGGCTGGCTGCCTATTTCTGTAAATAAATTTTTATAGGAACACAGCTAGACTCATTTATTTATATACTGTCTATGGCTGCAACAGTACAGTGGAGCAGTTAGGACCTTGAATGTATGGCCTGCTAAGCCTAAAATACTTACTATCTGTCCTTTAAGGAAAGTTTCCCAAGTGCTATAGAAGATTTAAACAACAAAATTAACCAGTTCAACCACTGATACGTAGAGCATTTTTACACGAAGAGAAGAGAGTCAATGCATCTCCCAAACAGTGCATCAAATTCATAATTGTAAAGCTCTAATTCCACCCTCCTTGCACAATAACATAGCTGTCCAAAATATAACCCTAATCGCACTATTAGAGAAAAAAAACAAATCACAATATTAGAGGAAAAAAAAGGACCAGGTAAATAAGAAAATGCCTTAAGAAATGGCATTTGAATGTGATGGTCAAATGCACAGATCTTTATGTTAACATAAATGAGTGTAGTAGTATAGGTTAGTAAAATGTCTCAATGCGACTATTAGTCAACACATCTTTAATAAGCACCCACTGCACATCCTTTGAAGAAGAAAGAGTGAAGCACAACAGGTAAGAGCCTGGGCATTGAGATCAAGCAGCAGGAATTCCATTCCCAGCTCTTCCCCTTAGCAATGTGTGTCTTTGGGGAAGTCCTTTAACCACTCTGTGCCTCAATTTCCTGATCTGCAAAATGAGGTTAATAACACCAACCAGCTGATCACAGAGTTATTGAAAGCAATAAGTGAGATAATGGAAAGGAAAAGCTTACCATAGTTCCTAGCACATAGTAAGTTTTCAATACATACTATTGGGTAGTATCTATTGGTAAATGGGATACCATTCAATTGATAATTGAGAAATGACCAAGACTCCAGAAAAAGTTTGCTATAACTTTTTTTTTAAGTTTTTAAAAATCTTTTCCCTGTTTCAGCATAATTGGCAAGTTCAGGTGCTGCTATCCACTATTCTCTCATTCACTAAGAATATGCAAGTTTAGAAACAAGGGTATTGTAGAGAGGAAGGCAGGGAAAGACTGGGATATCTGTACTAAGAGGAGAACAGACACAAATGCAAGAGAATACAAGTGTAGGAGGTTCTTTATTTAGTTCTGTGAACGTCTCCTAAAAGACTGTCAAGAACAATAACCAGGGCAGAGGTGTTTTTATGAGCCACGGTTTTATGATCTGTGGCTTTTACAATACCATAGAAAGTCAGATGTTAGCACCAAGGTCCTCTCTGATAGGAAGTCCATTTTAAGAACAGAAGTGCAAAGGATAGCTTCCCTTAACCCCAACTCTAACCGTGATGTTGTGCTCAGAAAGCTGTGATCTCATTGTGCTCAGGACTGAAGAGATACAGAAACAGGGTTATCAGGCTTTAAGAGACACAAGCTTCACCAAAATTTAGGGGATCCATTCTTTTTATACAGGCATTGGATATAAAGGCAGAGCAACAAAAACTGGCAAAGGTCATGACTCAAGGATCTGGGTGGAGAGGAGAAAGAACTTGGGCCCAGGATTTGGCATTAACGATGCTGGGAGTGGGGGCAGGGGGCATGAGGGGCAGAGTTTAACTTGACATGACTTTGGATAATCATGTTAATTTGAATATTCACTCAAATACCCATAATCTCTGTGACAAAAGGACACCTAGAAAGAAAGATTAGTCTACTGTCATCATTTTAGGTGAAGTCTCTTACAAGATTGTGAATCTCTTGCATTTGAAATCTCTAATTGGGAATATTATCATTTATAGAAATAGTACCACTTGACTCATGGCTGACATTGTGCACCATGGGCTTCAGGAGATCTGAGACCCTTTATATAAAATGTGGGGATCTCCTCAGTGATAACTGGAAACCTTCAAACCCATCTTTTTTCTAAAGACTTTTCTCTACTCTTATGCCTGTAAATCCTCATAGAGCAGCTTGGCCTATTATCCCATCAAGCCTCAACAATAATTACCACAATTGGTCATTTTCACTTAGATCATTATTAAGAAATATTCCCAAAATAAACTCTGAAAAATTAATACCTTGAGTTCTTTCATTGCTCTTGTCAAGTGTTGAACTGGTTGAATTAAAACTTGTATTTAAAAAAATTATGCCATCAACTCCAAAGGAAAAAATAATTAGAAAAAGTTCATTAACCCTCCGTTGACTGATCCACTTTTCTCCTAATGCATAGAGGAAAAAGATTTTCTTTGGTTTCTACATATTGTTACTGAATTAGGCCTAACCATGCACAAAAATATGTAGCTATGTTGATTTTCAAACACCAAGCAACTTGGAATTTGTTACAAATTTCCTTCAAACATTTATTTACCAAAATATTTGTTGAACAATTAAAGAAGAAGGAGAATTAGAAAAAAAAAAAAAAAAAGGGAAAGAATGATGTCACATCACAAAATCTCATTTCTGTAGGTAATGCTAGTGTTAATGAAATCAAATGGCATAGACAGGGAAATAATCTTATTACAAACTGCTTCCAGTGATGATTACTATTACTAAATGTGTCCCTCGGGTTATAATTTACGATAAGTCTGTGTACACTGAATCCAGGATGTGAGACTGGATGATTTGCCTCTGTCAGATGCTGAAGTATGGGTAAAATAAAGAGTTTTCATTTGGTGCCATAAAACTTCAGACCAGAAGGCCATCACGATAACTCAGGGAGGAAAGCAGAACACGGAGCAGACCAAACTGAAGATTAGTTTTCCTCCTCGCTCTTCAAAAACCAAACCGGCCCGGACCCTGCCACCTAAAACATCAACCAGCCCAGACCACAGGCCTTGAAGGCCCTGACCTCCAGAAATTTCTGTTTGTTCTGCATCATTTTCTTTATGAGCAAAACCTTATAATCATCATTTCCTTAAGAAGAACATGAAGATTCCCGTATATTGCCCCCACTTGGCTAAAAGTGAAGCTGTATCATTTTCTTGAATATTTTTCCAAAAAATCCCTTCTCCTTGGTTCTCACTGTTTGCTCTATTCCCTACCCCCAAAGTACATTTAAAAACAACTTTTCTTAAAAAAACAAAATAGCCAAGGGATAGCTAATAGGAATTTTCCTCATTGGGCTCCCTACAAGAACCTTTATGTTTAGTTGATAATAATTGAATATCAATAACATTCAAGCCCTGATCTATACAGATCTTAGTATTTCTTTAGAGAATGAGTTTCCTACCAGTGTCTTAAAAGTAATTTTTAAAACCCTTTCCAAATGCTTTACATAAAAAGTATTATTTTATGTGTGTCATTTTAATAAATCTCTCAAGCAATTAATTGAAGTAAAATCTGAGGACAACTCTTAGGAGAGACTAATTCCTCTACCTGTCTCTTTCCCACCCCTTTGCATTTAGGCTTGGTGGGTTTCCTTGGGAATTCACAAAACTGCTGTCAAATGGGCCCAAGTGAGGAGAAGCGCCAAAAGTCACAGGAGTGGCAGCTGTTGCAGGTCAGAAAGGAATGCCCGCAATGGACTGTATCCCTGCCCTATTCCCAAGCAGAGCAACACGGTTCCACTACTAAGTCCCGCCATGCCAAACCTTACTAACATCAAAACCAAAACCCCAAGCAACCAGGGCAGGCTCGCACGCCTCCACCCGGAGAGGCGCTTCCTCCCTTTTTAGAAAATGCGCTCCGAGAGCATGGGCCTCCGCAGGCTTGCTCCCTAGCGTGTTCTCAGCACCTGGAACAGATATAAATCATGATTTCTGAAAACTGCTGTTTTTAATTCAGTGAATTCAAACTGCAGAAAATAATGCCAACTTTTGGGTTCCAAAAACTATATGCCATAACACGTCTAATGAGACTATAAGATAGCCCGGAGGACACACAATGTGAACAAAATCAAGGTTTGACCCTTTTCCCTGTATCTGTGGCCAGGCGTCACTGGCCCTTTGTAGAGCACATATTGGCTACAGAAAAAAAATCTAGCACTGAAGGTTACATTTCATTCTCTATAAAGATGCTTTTATCTAAGTATTTAAAGATACATCAAGTGTCAAAAGCAAAATCAGGGAGGCCTACCTTCGCCACCCAACTTAAAATGAGAAGCTGTGCTCTTTACCACACTCCTGACCTGCCTGAGCTTCTAGTTTTTAAAAGTGCTTTTCACCTTCTAACACACCACGTACGTTTAATTATGATGATGGTTTCTTTGCTTGCCTCCCTCACTCCCAACTAGGATGTAAGTGCCACAGGGGTATTTTTAAAGACAGAGATATTTGTTTCGTCACTAATGTTTCTTTCCAATATGCCCTGCTAACATCATGCCTGACACAGAGCTGATGCTCAATATTATGTGTTCAATTAATTAATGTTAGTTTTAATTAGATATGTCATTCTATCATGCTTATATTAATGACTGAAAACAGAAACACAAAACTAAGTAAGAATTATAGTGTACCCAACCTTGGTCTGTTTTTGATAGTTGAATCAGGGAGTGTTCCATGGAAAATATGGACTTTTATGACAGCAGTTATACATGTAGGAAACCAGTTTTAGAGTTTTAGCCAGGTTTTATGAAAACCATTTCATCTTGGGAATTTATAATATCTGCATCCAGTTTAAGTTTGGTCTAGGATACCCTTTATTTTAGTTCAAAGTGCTCTTTTAAGCAAGTAATAACAGAAGAGTCACTGTGAGGGGTCTAAACCATAAAGACACTTATTATTCACTTAAGAAAAAGTAGGTAGTCCCAGGATCCAACGAAGCCTGGGCTTTTTCCATTTTCTGCTTCTCCATTCTTAAATTGTTGGGGTTTTATTCTTAATGCTGTTACCTCATGGCTGCAAAATGGCTACCACAGTACAAGGCATCACATTCTCATTCCAGACAGAAAAAAAGAAGAAGATGCCACACCAGAGTTCTCTATCCCTTTTATAAGGAAAGCAAAAAGGTTTCCAGAAAACCCAGCATAGTGGCATTAGCTAGAACTAGGTCACACGAACATCCCCAGGGATTAAAAAGTCTGGAAAAGCCAAAGTCTAGCCAAGAAGAACAGGACTGCCTGACAATGGTTTTCTACCCTAGTGGGAGACTTTTGAAATCTCAGTGCCTAGGCCCCACTTCAGAACAATTAAATCAGGATCACGGAGGGGACACAGGAATCTGTATGTGCAGGTAAGGATGACAACCACAGACTGCACCATTCAAGAGTCACTGCTAGGACTAGGCATGCTGTCATTGTGAGTGAAATCCAGTTTTGTTAAAAAGGCAAGGAATAAAGGGGATGGGAGGAAAGCAAATCACAGTGTCAGTCACATGGTTCAATACTCTATTATTAGCACAAGCCTCCTTGAAGATTTGTTCTATTGCTCTCTGGCATGTATACAGTGGGCGTTTACTAAGCATTGTCTAAGTGATAGGCCCTGGAAACAAAATAGGAACAAATTCCATAACCTTGAGACTAGTGACAGAGACAAATATGTAAGAAAAAAAAGTCCACGGAAATCCACTATGCCAGGGGCTGGGAGAGAATGGAAATGTTCAGTTTTGCAAGATGAAAAAGTTCTAGAGATCTGTGGCCTGACAACCTGAACATAGTTAACACTACTGAACTGTACACTTAAAAGGATTACAATGGTAAATTCTGTTATATATATTTTTTCCACAATTAAACAAAAACGAAACAAAACAACAACAACAAAACAATGTGGTAAATCCTAATATAGGAATAAGGTAAGAGTTTATGGGAGAATAAACCCCCTTTTTTTTCCATTAATCAGAATCTTTGGAAGTAGATAATGGCCCAACTTATCTTTGCAGTAACCATCTGTCTCAGCTCTTTAATTTCGCTCTTTATGACCTGATGATCTTGGGGTACCTGCCTTGCTTAGAATGTGGTCCACAATGGTAAACAGCAGTTGCTGCACTTTCAGACACCCAGAAGGCACATTAATGGGAGGAGAATCAGCAGGCTACACATCCAGGACATCGGATCATGGGACTCAGAAGCCTCAAAAGGTTTGGAAGGGTTGAGTGCCTTCAGTATCCCACTATCAATCCCATTCACACACCTGAAGATATTGAAGGCTTTTTCTTAATTTCCCCTCATTTCAGCAAGCTAAACCATGTCTACTCCTTTTAACTTTTCATGTAAGATTTTCCTTAGTTCCTTTGTATTTTTTCCCTGAACTTCTCTACTTTCATTTCACATTCATGTAAAAAATGAATTATAATAAATGTCAGAAAAATACTATATTAAATAAAAGTTAATAAACATATAATTTGTGGTTAGTTTGCTGTCCACTTTTAGTATTTAGACTTATAACAACTAAATTGGATTAAACTTCTGCCTAGCCAGGCTTCCCCATTTTTTTTCCTTGCATTTACTCCCATCATTGATCTTATTATTAAGATTTATTTTCAAGTTTTTGAATATTGTTTTGACAGCTTCTGGGTAGAAAGCCAAGTATAATTCCAAAAAGAACAAGGAATATCCAAATCAAGTTATCACCTAACACAGTTTTTAACAAAGTTATATATATATGAATGTTTTCAAGTTTATGTATATCCAGTGTGAAATAGCAAATACTTAAGAACACTAAGCCAGCCATCAATTTAAAATGTATTAGTGTCAAATTTATCTGGACTTGTTTGGATTAACAACGGTTTCCAGTATTTGTCATAGTGCTCTATGTCTTCCAGCTCCCTTTACTAGATGCTTAGTATCAAAGTTGCTATCAAGAAATCCAACTCCCCAAAACTCACCCCATAGACAAAGTACCTCACCCCACAGACAAAGTACCTCAAGGTTTGTAACAGTGTTTCCCCCAGCACAACACACATACTCTTTCACAACTCCAGGAACTCATTATGCAAAGAAATAAAGCTCCCTACCACAGTTAAGAAGAATGCTGACAACTTAAAGAGTATTTGTGCCCAGCCTAAATGGTCTGGGAAATCTACACTACAATCAATCCACATCCAGTGTTGACAACCAACACAACATTCAGTACAAGCTACACACCATGTCCAGATAATACATTTAAGCAATCCTGAATGATATGATTAATTCATGCACTAATATAAAATAATAATTTAAAATAATTTAAATTATTTTAAATTAATTTTTTAAAAGCTAGAAGAAAATGATCATCTAAAAATATAAAATTGAGAATGTTGAACCCAATACCTAATTATTATCTCCATGAGTTAACCTGCCCTGGGTTGCCCCAAGATTGCAATGTCTATACCTGTCAACAACAAGTAATATCCACTTAAGTATTAGACACTTGGTTTATATAAAGTCTATTGTTGCAGGTGAGGGACAAATTCAGCTGAACCCAGCTGGTCACTAGATTACCTTTATTTGCAATTGGCCTGTATCTCCACGTTATGTCAGTGATGACCCAGTGCTCCTGTCTTTACACTCCCAGACAATAGACCCATACACCTAGGTCTCTCTTACCAGCTCTGCTCTGAGATCCTGCTTCCACCGAATTTACTCAGATCAAAGACCCGTGTTGAGGATGCCACCCCTTTCCATAGCACAACACCCTGCTTCTTTGAATTCTAAAATACCTGAGGCAAAAATCTATGTTCTGTCTATTTGATTTACTGAAAGTTTGGGTCACTGGAGAAGGTTTAACAGGACAGCACCAGAAACAAACTTAAATTGAGTATTGAACATCCTTCTGAAAAGGTCTTCAGCTACCACAGCATAGACAAGCTCTTGCTGGTTGCTAACCCCCATGGCCTTGCTTCCCACAATGCTGTTCCACACAAACCCTTTCTTTAGCTGATCGTTCCCCCTCAGGACATTCCCTGTGTCTTACTGACATGTTCTGCAGAATGGTTTAAATTATCTCTTCATTTCATTGTACAGTGACTTGAAGACTCACTGAATTACATCAAGGAATTTTCTTAACCAAAGACTATTTTGTACCCATGATGCATTCTAAGGCCAGCTTTTAAGACTGTTTTTTTCCCAACCTGGCTACATTTTGATTTTGAAGTTTATGAGGCAGAAGATCTGTATCATCTAAGTTGCCCAGAGTGACAGTGCAATAAAGCAACATAGAGTGATTAAAAACACAAATATTATTATCTGTCTGTGATCTAGAAAGTCACCTAGTACCAAATAATTTCTGGCATCATGTCTATTCTGAAGGTATTTTATGACAGAATCAAATGATCACCTAAGTTTGTGTAGCAGGTTGCAGGCTTTTATTTTCTAACTCTACTGTTTTTCTGTTTAGCCAAGTAATTCACACCATTATGAAAAACTCATAGCATTGAATGTCAATAGTGTATTCTAAATTGTTAAATTTCAAACTTTTAAAAAGAATATTGTCGGAAGACACACCTGACTAGGTGTGGATATACAACAGAAAGAGCTTTGCAAGGGTGCTAAAAACTGTTTTTCAAAACAGCACAAAATGTCCGTGGGCAGCAAAGAATTATCACCCTTCAACAAAAAGAAAAATAGAGATGAATACATAATTAAATTTGCCTGTTCCATAGTCCACTCTCAACTCTTCATGTCAACAAAATCAACTGACTTAAGCAAGCATTCTCATACAATGCCAAATACCATTTGCAAAAAAACACAGTCCTCTACCTGTGTTTCTGAGAAAATAGTCTGTCCCTTGGTTTTGTTTATTTGCAAAACACATCTGGTTTTGTTTTAAGGTGAGGTTTTTTCAATTGTCACTGGGGGAAAAACAGGCAAAATAAATAACCATCTAGTAGGAAGCAGTAAGACTTACAAGAATATGAAAGGGAAAAATATCAAAATACAGGCATCCTAGCTTGTTTTAGACATTTAGGGGCCTTCCTTTGGACTAAGAAATAGAAAGATAGGTAATAACAAGCCTATAAAGGAAAAAGATTCATAATAAATATATACACAAAATGGAGCCAGAGAAAAGGGATATTAAAATACCAGTCTGAGGGAGAGGAACATAACTGCAAGGAGAAAATGGCTTTATTTTATTTAGGCAATATAGTTCACTTAAGTAAATTGAAGAAAATTGTAGATTCAGTCATTCATTCTGTCAGCAAATGTATCAAAGAAATAATTTCCATACACTCTTCCTATTGGAACATCGTACAGATCTATCAGATATAAACATGGTTTTATGAGTTCAAACTATATTTAAAGAAATAAAACCACATCAAATACCCTAGTGTTTCAGAATGTGTATTAAATACATGGCACACTTTTCCAAAAAAGCACTAGATATACTAGATTCTATTTGTACATCAAAATGATAATTTCATGCACTGCATAACTAAAGCAAAATAATACATATAAAAGAATTGTCTCTCTTCATCAAAGCATAGAGATTGCATCTTTTGAATTTTGATGCTACATTAAAACTACAGTGTTATAAGCACTAATGAATAAATAATGTTTTAAAGGCAGTATTTACATAGGCAATGTAATAATTTTCTGCTAAATTTTCTTTTTGAATTGTATGTGCAAAGAAGTGATTACTATGTGCATATAAGTGGTTTAATCAGTACAAGTATGTGACCAAATAGCATTTTCCCAAATTGCTTTTGCACTTGCAGCCATAAAAATGTTGATATTTTCTTTCACAATCTGCACTGACTTGGTTGGAATGTAGGCATTTGACAGAGTTCTGTGTCTGTATCTATGGTTTTACCACAGTACCACAATTCAACGGACCTCTAAAAAATTTATAAAATCCTAACTCTTCACGAGTTACCGTGCTGGGTTATATGAGCAAGAGTTCATAAAAGCTCCATCGTATATCTACCCCGGGGAGGTCCAAGGCAGAGAATGCCCCAACTTGACAAAAATGTCCAGGAGAGCACGTGGCTGGCCAGCCCTAAGCTGGAGAAGTCTTTTCTTCATCTGCCTTGGACTGCACTGCCATAACCTGGCTCTTACCAACCTCTCTACCTTTATCTCTACTTCTCAACTCATAATATATGCTGTAATAACACCTAGCTGCTATTGTGGCCTATCTGTGCTGCATCCCTCACCACACACACACACACACACACACACACTCACTCTCTCTCTCTCTCTCTCTCTCTCTCTCTCTCACATTAACATCTGCTGCTCGACCTAAAACATTATACCACTATTAACAATCCCTCCAACTCCTCCACCCCCAGTGAGTCATTTAACTCTTACACATCCTTCAGTACTTGGCACAACAGTACCTTTCTCCAGGAAGCTCTTCCTGCTGCTCCTTGTGCTGCCACAGCATCCTGGGAACATTCCTGCTAAATCAATCTCACTGTCCTCTAAGCCCACTGAAGTCCAGACCCTTGCTTGTCTGTCTTTGTATCCTCAAGACTTCGTGGGGTGTCTGGCAGAGAGTACGTGAGCTGTATTTGTTGAGTTGAAGGGAATATATTATGGCGGCAAGCTTGCCATCCTGGGTACAGAACGTAGAAGTACTAAGGAGGTTTCATGGGTCTTCCCAGCCAGACTTGAGAGTCAGGAACCCCAAAGTATAAAGAAGCTGAAATGAGCTATGGCAACTGCCAAAACAAAGAGAACATACGAGAGTTGTCCAGAAAAAGCCATCCAGCCGTAAATGCCTCTAGTTTCCATATTGCATGGCTGGATACTTTCCAGACAGCCCTCGTAAGTCTGGAGACAAAAAAAGGAAAAATTTCACGAAAATAGAATGGTCTGAAAAGTCTAAGGACTGAACTTTTGAAAGCTCATGTTACATGACTCCATAAAAATTTTCACGATACTGTCCCAAAAGGCCAGGAGCTGAGGAGGGGGTGGGGAGAAGAGAAACACAGGGGAAACATTTGCCAGAGAGACAGTCATTCATTTAACTGTTTTTATATATCTATTCACATTACTACAGAGCTAATTTAAGGCTGGTTTTGTTTCATTTCAGAGGCGGCAAAGTTATAGCTGGAGACTGATTCTGTCTTTGTCAGCAACCTATTTAGCACAGGTTCACTGTGGCAATTATAGTAATTTTAAGAGCCAATAGCATACCATCTCTTAATAAGCCAATAAAGAAGTAACATACTCCAAACAAATGACAGATTAATCACACTATTGATCCGGGCAAGGGGAGATAAGGAATGAATTTCAAATTTAATATAAGGTGTACCTGTTTAGATGAGGCATTCAGGAGAGACAGTGATCAACCCAGAGCTGATGTGCAACTGCCAATGCAAAAGAAGTCTCCTGTGCTAGAGCAGGTTGCTAGGAAACAAATACACCAAGACACAAGTTAGCAGTCTAGGAGGAGTCACCTCACCAAGACAGAGCAAATGCCCCAAGGGTCTTTGGAGAGTTTTTAGGTTAGCAAAGACTCTCCTTGCTTAAAATGAAACTCGAATAGTTCTCACAAACTCTCAGTACAGGTGATGTGAACAACAAGGGTTTGAACTGTGCAGGCCTACTTACATGGAGATTGTTTTTCAGTAAATATGGTTGGCCCTTAGTATCCACGAGTTTTCGCATCTGTGGGTTCAACTAATCTGGGATGTAGACAGTATTTTCACAATCACAATTGCAGTTTCACAACGCAGATTCCCAACCTCAGATAAAAAATACTGTTCTAATTCTGGGATGCAGAGGGCCTACTATAGTTAAATTTTGGGGACTCAAAAAGTTATACACAGATTTTCGACTGCTCAGGGGTTGGCACTCCTAATCCCAACGTTGTTTACAGGTCAACTGTATTTATGGTCTAAATGTCCCCTTTCTGTAGTTGGATCTGCACATGTTCTTATCTATAAGCCCCCAGAGGGGGCCCCTCAGGAACTGGGTGGGCTGCTCACTGCTTCTCAATTACAACAGATGAGATGATTACATCCTAACACAACTTATTTCATTTTTATATCAAAACAATTTTATATCAAAAAACTTTTTTTCGTATTTGTAATAGACAAGTGGATTAAAACGTCACTTATCATAAACAAGTGGGTTTGAAATCATATTAAACCAAATACATAACAAATGCTGTTCATTGTGTAATATGGACTCTATTCTTCCCAAGAAATAGCTTCATTGTTAATTTAAAATTCAGCGTTTAATAAAAATTCCTTCAAACACTGGTAAGAGGGCCAATCCAATGAGGTGACCCAAAGTGGACAGTGCATTCGCTACCTTGATATCTAAGTAGTGCAAAAACTGTGAATTGTTTCACCAACATTAAGGTACTTTGTTGGAGTGAGAATTGCTGCTCTCCCTCCTGGTAATTTCCAGCTTTGACCAGATTCTTGGTGAAGACAGAGCAGGGCTCCTTCTGTGAAGATAGTAGCGGGAAGGAATAAAGGAGAAAGAGGAAGTTGGAAGAAATGGAGAAAGCTCATTGTACTAGATATCAAGACGTTTAGGTTCCTGCCTCAGCTATGCCACTGCCTTGCTGTACCTTGGCCTCTACAGGCATCAACTTCATCCATGTGAAAGATAAGGCAGATGGATTAGAATGATCAATGATATTCCTCCCACCTGTGATTCTAAATCATTCCAGATGCCTAACCAAGGAGGTTCCAAGCAATTAACCAAGGAGACCCGCGGGGTCACTCCCAGCTGACCTGACCCTCTCGGGCCCTCTGTGCCCCGCCAGCCTTTGGCTCCACTCAGCTTTCTAACCCCTGCACGCCGCCTCTGAGGGCGCGGAAACGCGCCGCGCACGCCCGAGGCCACGTGACCCCGAGCCGCGGGGCCGCGCCCGAGCCGCCATGGCGGCGGAGCCCGGAGAACCGGTGTGTCGGCCTGTTGCCCGGTTCTTCTGCACAGTGGCTCGAGGCTTAGAGCCCTTCCTGATGCGGGAGGTGCGGGCGCGGCTGGAGGCCACGGAGGTGAGTGGGCCTCTCTGCGTGTCCCGGAGGGACGGCGGGGGGTCTTGCCCCTGCTGCTCTCCCCACCTGGAGGGCTTAGAGCGGGGAAAGCATTGCGACCCCCACGCTCTCCGCCTCAGGCCGGCCGTGGCGATGTCCCCGCCTTCGGAGTTTTACTGGCCGGCCCTTTAATTACTTCTGGAAAGAACCGCCTGCCGTTTTTTCCCTGCACGTCTATTACCGCACAGCAGACCCTGCTGAAGAGTTTCAGAAAGGAGGGGGAGGGGTGAGGCACGTTAATTCCTAGATTCTTTAAAAGAAAGCGTTCTTAGTGCCTATAATTGGAATTAGACCTGTCAGTGTTAGAATCTTTTTTCCATCCTTTAAATGCAAATATGTTCTTCAGGTTCAGTTACTTGACTCTTGTCAGTTTCGTGACAGTGAGGGTACTTTATAGGATTGTTGGGAGGATTAAATGATAGTAGGTATGTTAAGGACACCTTAAACAGGCAGTAAATACTACCTAGAGAAATGCTCTTGGAGGCTTCATAGTACAACTTCCAGAGGAACTTAATAGTTGCTGGTATTTATCTGTTGTTAATTTCAATGAAATGAGCAGTTTGGGTTCTAGAACATGCTAGACTGGTTTTCTGAAAGCAGAGGGAACGATGTAATAGAATAAGGCTTCAGTATCTTGAACGGGATTACGAGGACTGTCCAGAAAAAAATCCAGTCATAACTGCCTCTTTTTCATATTACATGGCTGGATACTTTCTGGACAGCCCTCCCATATGATAGTGTGAATGGTGCGTTATTGGGAAAGGAAAGTTTACTAAATGAAATTGACCATTCCAGCAGCTCCTATATTGTAGGAAGCCAATAAAAGGAGTTTCTGCGATGCGATGCAATGCAATGAGGGGGTCTGGAGAAAGGATAGAAGGGGTCGTGAAGAATGGCGTCAGTCTTATTAGACTAACTTGCCATTTGTGGTTTTGGTCACAGACTTTAATAGAGTGTTGAATGTAGTTGATCTAAAAAGTATAGTAACTGCTGACATTGAGCATTTAATATGTGTCAGGCATATGTTCTTAGATCCTTATGTATATTCAATTGCTTAATTTTCACAACATGTGAAATTTTCCTACCTATGAAATGAGCTCCACATTTAACAGAAAAGGAAAATGAAGCATAGGTAAGTCCAAGAAATTATTCAATTCATGGAATCAGAAAACGGCAGAGCTGGTATTCCAACCCAAGCTGGCTGTGTAATCAGGCTTGAGTGCCTAATCATGTTCAACCCAGGCAGGCTGACTCCCTTGTCCAATCCCTTGATCACTGTGTGGACATGACATAATGCTGCATTGATTTTTTTTTTAAAACATAAGGTATTTATTTATTTATTTATTTATTTATTTATTTATTTATTTATTTATTTTTGGTATGTGGGTAGCTCCCTGGCTGGGAATCGAACCCAGGCCACAGCGTTGACAGCGCCGAAGCCTTAAGCCACTACACCATCAGGGAACTCCCTGCATTGATTTTTTTTTAATGTTAGAGTTCTTGGTATGAAGACTTGACCCAATCTGAGTATGTTGGAATATTAGAAGAAAAACTCTCTCTGCTTGTTTGCTTCCATCTTCTCTAAAGACAAAATGAGATGGGGGTTAGTTTCATCACAGCAAAAAAGTTCAATTAATTATAGGGGAATTAATTATTGGTGATGAGAGGAATTAAATGCCAAGAGACTTGGAAATTACCATATTTTGATATTGTATGTTTTAAAGATAGATATACCTGGAAATAGGATCTGAAATAACATCTACAATTCCATCCCAGTTTGCCTACTATAAAGTAAACTCTAAGTTAAGGCAATCCGGAAATAATAATGACAGCATCTAACATTTTTGAAGTACTTATGTACATGTTATGATTTAATCCTATGTAAGCCATTTTTTACCTCCATTTTACAAACAAATAAAGAGAAAACTGATGCTAAGTGATAGAGTTGAGACTTGCATCTGACTCTCTCCAGCTTTGAAGCCCGTGTGCTTTACCGCTATGCCCAACTACCCTGGGAAACTACCCTGAAACGCTGCATGTGGGTTCTTTCTGTAATAGCATGGAAAAAAGTTTATGTGGACTTTAGAGTCAGAAGACGTGATCAAATCTTATATCTTCCTTTAACAGATTTGTAAGTTGGGGCAAATTACTCACATTTCTGAAATTCACTTTACTTGGATATAAAACAAAGATGTGATAATACCTACTTTAAATGAATACTGCATTCCTTGAGACAAAAACATGTCTCAGTGTCTGGTCAATAAATGTTCCCATAGAATGAATTGCACCCAAATACTTAAAATCATTCTTGCAATGACAAGAGAGACTGTTAGAAACTTTGGTTTGCTCTAAGGAAATTAGTAGTGTAAAATACACATTTACAAAACAAATTAATTCAGAAGTGATTATTTAATTTTACAAAGTAATAGCTCTGTTCTGATCGCTGTTTTTTCCAATCTTAGTGAACATAAGAATCACCTAGGGAACTTGTTGAAAATGCATATCCCTAGTTGCCAGCCCCAAAAGGTAAGCCCAAGGTGTTTGCATTTTAACTTGCAAACTCTCTCCCCTCCCAGATGACTCTGATTACAGGTGCTTCCTCCAGCATACAGCTGGCAATAGAAAATGTCTTATATATTCTGTTTAGCTTTTTATCATAGAGAATTTCAAACACACATATGCAGAAGTAGAGTAGTAAGATGAATCTCACTCATCTTACAGCTGCAACTACAATCAGCTCAAGGTAAATTCTGCTCAATTCACACTCCTACTCCCCTACTCCATGTTATTCTGAGGTGAATCTCAATCATTTCATCTGTAAATATTTGCCTATATATTTAACATATAAGGGCTCTTTTTATAGCATACTATATATAGTATAATATAAAAGAAATAATATATAGAATGGCTCTTTAAAATATAAACCACAATATCATTATTATATCTAAAAATGATGCCTTGTCATCAAATATCTAGTCAGTATTCAAACTTCAGTTTGTCTCATAAATGTGACTTTGGTTGCTTTTCAGTTTGTGTATTTAAATCAGGCTTCACATAAGATGCACACATTGAGATTGACTGATAATCATTTAAGTCTCTTTTAATCTATACACTCCTCCTCTATCTCTGTCTTTTTATCTCATCGCAATCTGTTTGCTAAAGAATCTGGGTGGTTTGTTCCACAGTCTAGCCCAGTGGTTCTCAACCTTCCTAATGCCGCGACCCTGTAAATATCTGATATGTGTTTTCTGATGGTCTTAGGCGACCCCTGTGAAAGGGTCGTTCGACCCCCACAGGGGTTGCAACCCACAGGTGAGAACCGCTGGTCTAGAGCAGGGATCAGCAAACTTTGTCTGTAAAGGGTCAGATAATATTTTAGGCTTTGTGGATCACTGTGGTTTCCGTTACATATTCTTTATTTGCTATTCTTTATATATCCATTTAAAAGGTTTTAAAATTATATTCTTAGCTCATCAGGCCTAGTGTTCTGTTCTGACCCCTTCTCTAGAGATATGCTGGCCACTAGGGTTATCACTAGCCACAGTGGCTATTTAAATTTAAATTTAATTTAAAAATTCACTTTCTCAGGTGCATTAGTCACATTTCCGATGCTCAGAAGCCACATGTGCTTGTGGTGACTGTATTGAACAGCAGACATCATCAGGGCACTGCTAGAATTTTCTCAGTTTAGATATTGCCAACTGCATTGCCGTGGTGTAGTTTAACGTGTTCCTCTGTCCTCTGCATTTCCTGTAAATTGGAATCCTGTAAGTTGCATAAAGCTTGCTCAGATTCAGGTTTGATTTCCTTTTCCTCCTGGTAGCAAAGCAAACTTCTTTCTAGGTTCCTAGATATTTTTAAATATTTATATAATATAAATATATGTGTTATATGTATAATACATTTATATATTATGTCTGTATATTTTTATATAGACATTTTTTAATTAGACTACTTTTAAGAAACATATTAGGAAAAGTAAGCTTTATTTTGTAACCATGTTTAATGTAGTAAATACTTTTATTATAAGAATAATAGTAGGAACAGTTATTTTAAGATAAAAATTCAATATAATAGAGGTGTTCCTAATGCCAGCTAGCCAGAAAGGTCCTGTCAAAGTGATTCATCAGTCTCTTTATAAACCCACAGAGCAAACACTATTTAACCCAAGTCCTGAATAAGCCAACCAATTTTTAGTTTCTAATGGGGTCATGATAATAGAAGGTAGTGGGGTAGAACTAATCAGATAGTCTAGTTATTCATTTAGTGGGATGATTATATGTGGTTGCTTTTTTTTGAAGATTCTCTGGATTCCTTTAGTTTTACTGCCTTTTTAAAAATTAATAATACATATTTTTAATTCTTTCATCTAAAATGAACCAAAAAAGCTCACACACTTCATTTTTCACTTGAATAAAGACTGTTACTTCATCTTTGGAAGTGTTAGACATAAAACCAGCTGGATTTAGGCACTTGATTACAATTTAATTCCAAATGGAAAAACAGATTGTATATATGAATAAATTTTCAAGTAACAAATATTACAGTGAAGTATTCTAAAATGCCACCTTTATCCCTGAGCACTGTTAATTGAATACCATCAGTTACAAGCAATAAACCAAGGAAAAAGGTAATACTGTCTTCAGCCATTTTTTAAATCATAGGCACCAAAATTCATTCTCCCTACTGCTTTAAGGTATAATACCTTACCTTCACAAAGGGCAAACCATTAAAATACATTAATATATATGATTTGATTTTCACAGTGACTATTTTATAATTTAGTATACTACTTCTGATTACATGCTTATTACTTGTAAAAGAAATGTAGGCCTTATGTTAATTTTTTAAATAAAGAGAATAAGTTGATTTTGGTTTTGAGAATGTATTTAGCATTTTAATGAATCTACACATATTATTCTTATTATTTGACACCCTAAATAAATTAAATCTTTTATTTAGATCAGGCATGTCCAGACAGCGGCCCAGGACAGCTTTGAATGCAGCCCAACACAAATTCTTAAAACATTATGAGAATTTTTTTGCAGCTCATCAGCTGTCATTAGTGTTAGTGTATTTTATGTGTGGCCCAAGGAAGCCAAAAGGTTGGACACCCGTGTTTTAGATCCTCTTAACTTGATATTCAGTCATGTTATTTTTGCCCTCCAAAATGATATTTTTAGAAAAAACTCATTGTGTAAAATGTTTCCCTTGATATTCAAATGAGAAAAGGTAAGATCTTTGTATAGCTAAAGAACTATAATGTCTAGGGTTTCCCTGGTGGTGTAGTGGCTAGGCTTCAGCGCTCTCAACCCGCAGCTGGGGTTCAATTCCCAGCCAGAGAACTACCCCACCCCCCGCCCCCGCAAAAAAAAATTCCATAACTCTTAGGTTAAAAGTACTGGTCTAGATGTTTGCAGCAAGTTATTTATAGAACTTAACTCTTAAAACCATATATTTTCAGTAAAATATCTATTTCAGTTCCTCCAGAATCTTGGCAAGGTATTTGTTATTATGTCTGTTAACATTTTTTATGGCTTTTTAAATATCAGCTATATTTTTATGTCAAGTAATATAAAATCTGAATTTTTAAAAATATACTTTTTAAAACTTTGTTTTCAACTTCTAAGTATTTGAGGTATATATTTACTTTTGACTCGAGTGGGAAAATGTCACCTTTGTAATGAGAAAGAAGTAAATTTTAGAAATCAGAATTTTTGTTTTGCTACTTCATTATTCCCTTAAACATTGATTCCTAAACATTCTTATTCCCTGCTTCCTCCGTCTGTCTTGGTCAGCTGCACTGCTGATACCCACACTATTTGGGCTTTATTTTTATGTACTTTTCTAGCTTTATTGACATATAACTGTAATAACAAGTGTTGATTTGATACATTTATATATTGCAAAATAATTAACTATCATAGCATTAGTTAACACCTCTATCCTGTCACATAACCATTTATTTTTTGAGGTGAGAACATTTAAGACGTTCTCTTTTAGGAACTTGCAAGTATGTAATACAGTATTTTCAGTTATAACCACCATGCTGTCCATTAGATCCCTGGAGCTTGCTTAATCTCATCACCAGAAGTTTTTGGGTTTTAGCTGGTATCAACTTAAAGCTTGCTGAGCAGACTATTCTTCATCAGCCTGGAATGGTAATAACTCCAGAAATTTAGACACTTGGTTCTGATTTAATTCCAAATGGAAAAACAGACCACCTCAGATTTAAAATAAATAAATAAACCTTGGGGTTCAACTTGTCTTTAAATGGGAGCTGCCTAAACATATGGGATACCCCAAATTCCCTAGTGCCTCAGTGCTAGGAGATGACCTAGAACCAGGTTAGTCAGCCATGGCCACAGTGAAAGAATTCTAGGACAATTCACATCTACCTTGAATTTAAGGGGTTGGGTTGACCCAAAAAGATTTAGGGTTGCATTGGTATTCAGTACCATTTGCCATGCACCACCTTAGACTCCCTATGAGTTGGTACTCTTTTTTTTTTTTTTTTAACTTCAGTAATTTTTTATTTTTCTATCATGGTTGACATACAATGTTACATTAGTTTCCTGTGTACAACATAGTGATTAGTCATTTTTATATAACTTAGAAGCTCTTTTCATTTCTCTTTCTTCCCTGATCTTTGCCATATATCCATCCTGTCTCCAAAGCCTATTTCTGCTTGATGCATATTTCTTGCTTCTATCTATTTTTCAGTTCCCACAGCCAAGTGTCTCATTATTTCTACCTCAGTAATCTCTCTTCTCCCTCCAGTTTCACATTCTACACTCAGTCTTTTATGCCTCTTCCAAAGTAATTTTTTTCTGCCAACTAATTCAGTGCTGTCGGCTTTCATCAGCAGTCTATAATGGTTGACCATTACCACCTGGGTACTTCATTTCATGACCATTTATCTCGCTGGCCTGAGCTGTGCCATCCATCCACCTGACATTCTCAATCAGCACAACACAGCAGGCGTTGCCATGCTGACTTAGTTTACTTCAGCCAGGTAGCCACTCCCACCTGTGCTTCTTGCCCTTTGTTGTTTTGTTAGAATCGCTCTTCCCAGATCTCCTAGGCTTCTTCACCGAGACTTTTACTGATAAGGGCTTCCAAATTCAGTGCTGCTTATTATACCTACAGCTTATCAATGAGTTTATTACATTTAAATTTTTTTCATTTTCTTCCAGGTTTAATTCAAGTTACTGTCTTATAAATTTTACATTTTAATCTGTATGTCACAGTACATCTTAAATTTGTTAGTCATCTTTAGGATTTATGCTCCTGGTAGACCACAAGATAGGTGTTTAATAAATACCCACGTATATGTTAACGTATATGTCCTATCCATTATACCTTTTCTTTGCCCACTTTCAAATACTATGTGAGATTTGGCAATACTGAATATTTTGTGTTCTATTTTTCTAGTAGTATGTGTGCACACATGTACACATGCACACTTTACAAAAGGTAACGTATAATTATGGTCTTGGTCACTGACAATGCAACTTTGTACAAGTATTTTAACCTAGCTAAGCCTCAGTTTCCTAATCTGTAAGATGAGGGTAATGAAATCTATCTTAAAAAGTTGTTGCTAGGATTAGGGGGAAGATGTATTCAGAGTGCCTAGTACAGTATCTGACAAGTAGTAAATACTTCAGAAATCATCAGTTTAATTATTAAACTAGATGCTATGTTTTAATCATTAAGTGGGGAAGGGAAATGATTCTTAACTCTACACTCAACTACATTAATAGCTATTTTTTTTCTATCTCTAGGTTGAATATATTTTAGGAAAAGTTTTTTTTACTACCTGTGCTGACTTGAATATGCTGAAAAAGTTAAAATCTGCAGAAAGATTATTTTTGCTGATTAAAAAGCAGTTTCCATTTAATGTTTCTTCTGTAAGTAAAGGTATGGTGTATACCTATTGCTTTTATCCACATAATGTTATACTACAAATTGTTCTGCTTAATAATTAATATGTAGGTGTTTCACATTTTTAAGTGACATATGTAGCTATTTTCACTTTTATTCATCCCTGTGGGATTATTAATTATGTATTTTTCTGTATCTCCTAAATACTATAACCTAAATGTATTATCACCTAATTGTGTCTCTTCTTTTTGCAATCTGCTGCCTATATTCTGAGATTTTAGTGGCTTAAGTGACATTTCTTCCTTTAGAATTATGATCAGACACCTTTTCTAAAGATATGTATGGTCAATTGCATTTATTTAGATTTAGGAACATATAATAACCCAAAATGCATTATTTCAAAAATTGGTGAGTATACTTCAAGTTGACAATGCACTGTAGAATTGTATGCCTGAAACCTGTGTAATCCTTGCTAACAGATGTCACCCCAATAAAAAAAAAATTGGCCAAAACTGTCACCTTATAAATTTTAACTGATGAATGATATAATTGGAAAAATGCTATACAGTAAAATTTCCTTAAATTTTTTTTGTGGACCTTTATAAACGACTATAAATTTATAGTCGTTTATAAAGCATTAGAGTTAAAAGAGGCTTAAGAGATTTTCTGTCCACTCCCTGCTAAAATAATTTAAGGCTCTCAATAAAAACATCAAAAAAGTGTCGGACTGCTGGATAAAACGTTGCCTTAAACTTCATTTTGATTGCTGATTGTGTACAAGAGATCATGTAGTCCTACAGTCTATAATAAACTGTGACAAGAAAAGTATAAATGGCAAGAAATCAAGACAGGGAAGAAAAGTTATTTGAAAACAAATCCTGAGGTATTGTACTGTGGAGTCAATATAATTTCATTCCAATGTTACACATGCTCTCATCATTAGAGAAATACAGTAATTACTCTTCGATCATCTTGATGACCCTTGTTCATCAAGAAAAGATTACATTTTATTGAGCATGCTGGCAGTCCCTGAGTTATGAATGGTTTGTGTATCTGAAGTGTTACTTTATGGAAACTCATTTTGTGAGTGTGCTAATATGTATGGTTGAATGTAGTCTCAAGATTCAGTTGCTCTGTTTCAGAGCTCTGTGTTTTGCAATTGATTCTTTTTTTTAACTTAATTTTTATAGAAAAGATCAGTATTGGGGAGTTCCCTGGTGGTATAGTAGCTAGGCTTCGGCACTCTCAACACTGTGGCCTGGGTTCGATTCCCAGCCAGGGAACTATTCCCCGCCTGCCCCCCCCCCAAAAAAAGAAAAGATCAGTATTATTTCAGAAATCAATATACACTGTAGGTCTATGTATATATTAAAGAGATACATATATGAGTATTATAGGACAAATGATCTTGTTAAAGTACATTATAATCCAATGGGAATTTTAAGTTTTGATGTTACATATGAAATATAACAATGAACATTATTCTGTATAATATTCTTATGTTAAATGATAAAAATTCCAGATTAAAGTGAAATCATTCTTCCTGTAGTGATTCAAAAAAAGAAAAGCTTATTTTGAGAAATAATTGTAATAGAATTTGGGGGTGGCAAATATAATAGACTGTCTTTAAAGCTTCAATATAAGATAAACTGAAATTTTATTTATTTAGGAAAAATATTTAGTGAAATACAAAGACTTATAAATGATGAACCTGAAAGTTGGTTGAATGTCATTTCAATTTGGAAAAATCTTCTTGAACTTGATGCAAAAAAGGAGAAGCTTTCTGAAAGAGATGCTAACCCAATAAAAAGAAAAATGGGGAAAGATGACACCATTCTTGGTAAGAAATTGAAAACAGAACAAATGCAGGAGACACAAGAGACTAGGGAATGCCAGCTGGAAAAACAAATAGAAGAAGAAACTTTGGAACAAGGTGATTTTTTCACTAAAAGAGAAAAATTTCAAGAATTACAGAATGATATAGCAGAAGCAGTTGATACTCCTAACCAGAACGACTTGACTTTCAGAGTTTCTTGTCGCTGCAGTGGAACTATTGCAAAGACCTTAACTGCACAGGTACACTCACCTCCTAAGTGGATTCCCATGTTCTGAAAGAATTAATGACTGTAGATTTTAAATGAGATGAAAACCTTTCACAGAATACCTAACTAGGCTCAGGCAGATAACTAGGCCAAATGTCATGTAATTAAATCTCTTAAAAATGCATTTTCCATTTTAACTTTACCTCAAATGCTTAAGGGGAATAGTATGTCATTCCATATAATGACCTCTTTTTACTTTCTCCTCCAAAGTGTCCTTAAACTTGGAAACACTAATATCATGGTCCTAAGCTTTTTGGGTTTCTCTTAAGTTCAGTTTTGTGTTTATGGATTGATTACTCTGCCCCTAAGCCCCATATGTGTGATTGTTACCAGGACTTAGACTGCAAAAACATAAATGCATTCAGGGTCTCAGCTATCTAGGGGAAGGTGAACACTACAGATTCCTTTTTAAAACCTTGTTAGTTGACCCTTACAAAGTTCCATGATATAAAGGGCATAGGTCTGGGTTCTTTGGCAAACCTTAAAATCCAACAGACCCTACAATTGGAATCTAATGCTACCAATCTGGTCATTTTTAAACATAAAGGCTTGCAGCAGGTAAAAATAGTTCATCTTTCAGCTTATATCTATTTCTAAAACCCAGAATGGGCTTGTTTATCAGGTCATGATCTGATTATTTCATGTATCTAAAATTATAAGAATGGAGATTACACATGAGTAGATGTGAATACCATAAGAATGTATTGGAGATGGGGGTGAAAGAGGTAAAGTGCAGCCTTATTGCCTTGGGTAGAAAGTGCTTTAGTGCAGTATTTTAATACTATAATTTTAAATTACCATAAGATAGTATGAGTTGATTTTCCTACAGATTCAGTTTTTACTTTTATTTAATAAAATTTTCATTTTTAGTATTCTTATCTTTTCTATGACTTGCTGCTTTTCCAGGAGATAGGAAAAATAATTGGAATTGCTCTGATGAAACAGTTTGGATGGAAAGCAGACTTGAGGAATCCAAATTTAGAGGTAATGAATGTTCATTTCATTTTATATGCTTATCACCTAATTCTATAAAGGCAATGTCAACTGTTCTCATTGAACTTTTCAGTTTTATTTTAGAGTTTGAAAAAGCATGTCTACAAGGATCCAGCAGTCTTTTCTCTTTAGCAGTAGGACAGACAGTACAGATAATTTTGCTAGTTTTCACTGTGAAAATATTTTCTCAAACTAAGATGCCTTGGAATGGAATTGTTTGTCACAGTTGAACTAAAAAACACGTATTACAAAGTTGCAGAGGTGCTCTCTACAATCACTCCAATGCATCATAACAAGTCTCTATGATAAGAAATTCTAGCTAATGTAAAAAAAAAAAAAAAAAAAAAAAAAAAAAAAAAAAAAAAAAAAAAAAAAAAAAAAAAA
>PVJL010002360.1:11731-137685 GCA_004026885.1 Lyroderma lyra | reverse complement strand
AAATTTTTTATATATTTGTCACTTTTAAAAAGTAATGCCCAGTGTATATCTTTTATTGCTGTAATGCAAAATACTTTGACCCCAAGAATATTTTGGCATAAGAGCATCTTCCCTTCATCACCCCCTTTTCAGTTCTCTTACCTTCTGCTCCCCTGGTTTGCACCTCTTATCACCCTCTGACTCTGACTATCTGAGAATGAGGGCTTCCTCATAGTTGAGCTCATAAAATAGTCAATTTAATTCCTTTTAATGCAGTTAATGATAGCTATTACTAGTAGAAATAATCATCACAAAACAAGATTGGCAACATTATAATCACATGTAGTAAAATTTGTCACCAAAATTGACTGAAGAATCAAATCTTAACAAATTTTCTTCTGCAAAATTAATAGAAAAAATTTTATAGGGGAGAAGCTATTCTTAATTACATTTGATATATAAAAATGTCAGTATATCATATCGTTAATATGAATTTTAAATAGAAGAGAATTAATCCTAATAAATAATTTTGCTAAAATGAATAATATAATTGGAAACTTTAGCTGTGATGATCAGGGAGTTAAACTGACTGAAGGGAATTCATTCCAGATCATTCATTTCCTGATGGAAATCTTATCACTATTGGAATAATCCTGATTAAGCTGCATATATTAAAAATAACATTGGAGTGAAAGTATTGGGGTTCAAATGTTCCTGAGGTCGAACAGCAGAATTAGAATATTCCATAAACCTCATCAGACTGCAAAAGTAAGATTCTAACTTTTAAAATTTATGTGGACTATTAATTTTAACTTGAGACATTTAAATTCTCTTTGTGAGAATTTAACAATATGAAAGGTAATAGGAAGAAGCTTACCTATAGGTAGTAGAGAGAAAAAAACGTCCCCATATATTTGGCCTAAAGAAACTTTTGGCCTGTGATAGTCTTTTGTGGCCTCAGGTCTTATTTGAGGTTAGCGTTAGGAAGTCTCCTCTATCCCAAAATGTTGAAAAATCTGATCCAGTTATGGTAATGCAGAAAATCTCTGAGAGGAAAGATGATCTTGAATTCTTTATAACATGATTCTCCCCATAACTTGTATTCCAAATTGACCCCAGAATTTTTCTATGAAACGTACTTAAAATTTACTTCACCTCTGCTCAAGAAAAAAATAACATGTAACATTTTTCCAGATATGACAAATAAGGCCTTGGAATTTCTTTTTAAATTACAGGTTCAAAATGGAAGTTCGCAAACCATCAGTAATTTGGTAATGCATTTCCTGTTCCATTCTGACTTCTGTATTTTTTTTTTTTTTTCAGATCTTTATACATCTAAACAACATTTACTCTGTGGTGGGAATTCCTGTGTTCAGGTAGATATTTTATTCTGTGCTTCATGTTTCTCCTTTAGGAGAGTTTGTAAAATTAAGAACCTTATGCTTTTCATTTATAATATGAAAACATTGATATAATAGAGGGGGCTAAAGGTAAAGAATTTGAATTCTTTATTTGAACCGGTAGAGTATTTTCATGGAGCATAATGGATATGATTTGATATGACCTGTTAGAGCTGTGAAGGATTTTATCAGAATAATCCACTGATTACATGATTCATACTGGAAATTGTGTCTAATTATTTCTATTATTAAATGATTTTCATAGGCCCATATTTAAGCTAAAATTTTTAATCTTTTGGCATCTTGGAGTTTTAATTAAAATCAGCACAATTCCTAAAATCCACCTTGCATTAACTCTGTACAGCTATGCCACAATGTATATATATAGCATAGTGAATAAAAACTATGGACTTCAAGTCTACCTTCTTCAGATTAACTGCAAGTTTAGGCAAATTTATGCTATTCTTCCGAAAATCAGGAAAATGCAGGTAACCCCCATGTAACACGGCACTTCCATAACACGATTCGAGAATTAGGGAGAACCCTCGTACAACGTGGCACCCTAGAACATGGTTTCACTCTAACATGGTTTGAGTAGAGAAATCCTCAAAGAACATGGAGAATAATAAGAGCTTTTAAGAGTAAAAAATATCTCATTTGAAACTAGGGAAATTCCCAAACAACACAGAATGTATAAAAAGTTTTTAAGAGCAAAAGATATTTAATACATATTAACATGTTATACTTTGGGTGAAAATTAAAGATATTTCTCTTAATTATAAAAATATAATAATATGTTTTTTTAATTTTTGGAACCTAATCCCCTTTTTTTTGTACTAGTTCTTTGTTTCGTATAACACAAATTCACATGGCATTTAAGGAACTTAACAACCATGTTATACGGGGGTAGTTACCTACAATAGTATCTACTTCATTGCTTCATGGTTGAGATTAAATGAGATAATTTACATGAAAATGCTTAGTACTATTTCTAGGATACAGTAAGTATTGAGTAAATTTCAACTGTTTTGTTTTTTAAATAGATCAACTAGGGAGGTAAGGGAAAAGCATTTATTAGATTAAGATTCAATTAATTTCAGTTGAAACATCTAATGAATACTTATGATATGCTAAGCATTATGCTACATATTCAATATTCAAAGGTGGGAAAGATGGTTATTAAGTCAAGGAATTTAGTCTAGTGGTAGAACAGATAGGTGGTAAATGCTTGAGTCGAGTTAGAAAAGAGGATTTAACTCCGTTGGAGGACAGTAAACAGAAGAACCCTCGTACAACATGGCACCCTAGAACATGGTTTCACTCTAACATGGTTTGAGTAGAGAAATCCTCAAACAACATGGAGAATAATAAGAGCTTTTAAGAGTAAAAAATATCTCCAAACCCTGTGGTTTTGTATAATATTCATAGAAGAGTCCTCTCTTAGTGGTTTTTGGAAAAAGTCCAACCCCCAAAACAGCCAAGCACTAATTCTTTAGAATCCTATCTTCGTATCTTGCCAACAAACTATAAATGAAATAGAAAAGTACATTGAAATTTCCAAGGAAATGCTTGTTTATTGCATTAGACACGTAGAAATAATATTTTGAACATTTCTGTCAAACCTGGATACACTGATAGTAGAATTGATGAAGTGGTGGATGAAGTGTGAAGTGAGATAGATAGATAGATAGATAGATAGATAGATAGATAGATAGATAATGGAGACCAGAGAATTCATTTTGGAGATGTCTGCTTCAGTGCAGACAATGCAATGTCATGCTTCATTTCATCTTTGGAGAAAGATGCAAATGAGCAAAGGGCAAACTTACAAAAGGGACTTTTTGTAGAAAACCTATTTCAAGGGTTACTATCCATTCAGCCCTCCTTCCCACAGTTCATCTATGTCAGAAAATGGCAGGTTCCTCCTTATGTCTCCAGATGAGCAAGTAAAAGCCTCCCATATGGGAAGGCAGGGAAGTATATACACACATCAGAAAGATTTCCCTCATATGTGATCTGGTACAAGTTAAACACTTGTGTTTAAATTTCTGTTATCTAGAAATTTACCCTTCTGAAATACCACACTGGCTGGTAAAACAAGGTATAGTTAGACAAGGTATCTTTGAAAGGCTAAATACTCTCCTGCTTAAGGAATACTTTAGCATGTGTGGTATGAATATGTTAAAATGATGCACAGATACGGACAAGCTCATCATTTTCATATATATCGGGTTCCTCTAGAACTTACAGTCATATTGGGCAAATCATCAGGTTGGTATTTTTTGTAGGGTTCCTTTAGCCAGCAGAACATACATCAAGACGGCAGGCCTGAGATCTACCATAGCATGGGCGATGGCCTCTGTCGCGGAAATTAAGGTGAGAAAGATGTTTTCATTCTCATGAATATACGAGGAAGGTCCTTTCCATCATTAACTTACAGTCTCTTACTCACAGACATCTTGGTTGCTTTCTTTTCCTTTCCTTTCCTTTCCTTTCTCATTTTTATGTGTTGTGTTGTTGCTGCTGTTGCCATGACACACATGAAGTACCACAGTGATACTTTTATATATTGTTGAACTCCTGGCAGTATTCTGACTATGAAGAAGCTGAGTTCAATGATAGCTCTGTTGTTGTTGTGTCACAATCACCTGTCCTGTAAAACCTCCTTAAAAATTTAAGTTTTTTTTCTTGAGGCCAAAATCAATTTTTACAGATGTCCCATGGACATCAGAAAATCATTTTATTTTCTAGTCAGTGTCCTCTGTATCTTTGCTTACTATTTTATAGCTGCTCAATTTTGGAAGAGGTTTTTTAAAATACTGTGATTCTTTCCAAATTTTTGCATTTTTATGAGTTACTGCCTTATTCCGCTGCTCTGTAGTTTGGGATATGCACATTTATGACTACTGTTGTGTCCTCATGAATTGTGCCTTTTTATTGTTGCATAAAGTTCTCTTCATCTTGATTAGTGAATTTAAACTTAAGTTTCACCATGTCTTATTAATATTTTCCCTCCTTTCTTTTTCTTTGCATTTGCCTAATTTTTCTCTGACCCTGAGAAAAATCATATTTTCATTATGTTTTTTTACAAACACTGCTGTGTCTATTTTATCCCATTCGGATAGTCTGGTCTCTTACTTTTGATTAGAGAATTCAGTATTATGACAGAGACACCTGAGTGTATTTCTCCTATTTTACTCTTTTTATAACACAGTTTACCTTTTTCATTTTTGCTAGTTTGATCCAGTTACTTGGTAATCATTTTATTGTTCTCCCTGAGGTTGGAGATTTTACTTAATTGTTCTAGTCCATGAGGTTTCCTTTCCCAACTCTCTTAATTAAACACATAGAACTCTGTTATTACTTTAAAATAAGATACCTCCTCCTTCTTCTGCTGAGACAGTTTTTACCGTCATCTTCCTCATCTTCCACCCCCACCCTAATATAAGGCCTCTGGAGTATGTTTTTCTCTTCTCCTGTCCAACCTTCACCCCTCCCTACAGTGAGACCTCTGAAACATTTTTACCTCCTTTCACTCCCAATCCCCAGCTACTCAACTGGACTAATTATTTATCGTCTATCAGATTTCCCTTAATGTGTATCTCTTCTGTTTCAAAAGTCCTTACTTAGCACTTATATTGTACAGCCTGTCCTTAATCATTAAGATAGAATTGTGTGTAACAAACACATATTTTTGTTTAAACACAAAAGCAATGAAGATGTGTTGCAAGGTATATCACTCATTGTTGTTCTTCACTTTGTCTTTTCCTCTTTGAGGTCTCTGCTCCAGTTTGTTTGTTACTTGGTTAAGGTCTTGTCTTAGGTACTTTCCTCAGCTGTGGTATTTGAATAATATACTGTCTGAATTTCTGTATACACTCAGATCTCTTCCTTTCATCCTAGGAATGCAGATCTTGGCTTGAGTTGCAGTCCTTTTCTCTCAGATCTCTGTAGATGCTATCCCATTGTCTATTAGCTTCCAGTGGTATAGGTGAGCTGTCCATGCTAGTATGATTTTTCTTTTCCTCTATAGCTGCCTTGTTCTTTCTGCTTAGCAGCTTAAGACTTTTCTCTTTAATCTTATAAAGCTCAAGAATATACTTAGGGAGTTCCCTGATGGTGTAGTGGCTTAAGGCTTCGGCGCTGGCGTTGTCAGTGCTGCAGACTGGGTTCGATTCCCAGTCAGGGAGCTACCCGCATACCAAAAAGCAAAAAAAAAAAAAAAGAATATACTTAAATAAGTATTAATATATTTATTATTACATATTATTATATATAATTAAATAAGTATATTACCAGGCTATATGTAATTAAATGTCTTTTCTATTCAGCCCGTAACTCAGTGAGTCTGTCTGGGTTCTAATTCTGGCTCCATGCTTACTGGCTGGGACATGTTGGGCAAGATACATAATGTCTCTGTGCCTCAGTTTCTTATTTGCAAGATGAAAGGAATAATCTCATAGGACCATGAGAGGATTAAGTGAAGTAGCATTTATCAGGTGATTAGAGCAGTGTATAATTAATTATTAGCTGCTGCTATAGTAATACTAATTATAGTTATAATTATTTGAAATATATAATAATTATAAAAACTATTATATCTTTAGCTCAGGTACTTTTTTTATTCAGTTATTATTATCTCACCTGCGTTGTGTTAGTGACTGTAACCTTAAACCATTATCTTTTTTTCTGCGTCTGAAGTTGTTGTTACAAACTGCTCAGCTTCCTGGAGCTGTCCTCCAAGTTACTTACCCTTCTTACATGTTTCCATCCCTTTATGATTTGGCTCTGCATTTTGAGTTATTCTTAAACATTTTTCTTGCAAGTTGTAACAAGAGTCATAGAGTTATGTTCTACTTTAGTTTATTTATTGAAATTTTTAGCTTCACAGTGATGGTTTTTAGCTTTGGAAAGTTGTCTGTGTGTATGCATATGCTACATTTAAATATCTCTAGAAGCTCTTCTTTTATTCAAATATTTATCTACCTATTCCAGTAGTTCTATTTCACTGAAAGTGTGTTCTCATTATTCCGCCAGTTTATTCTCTAGCTACTGATGCACCCTCTTCCCCTTAGGGGTGAGATTGTTTTTCCTTGTTGGCTCACTGAGGCTGTGTGTGGTCATTGAAGTGTTTTAAATGGCTGGACTCCTATACATGGTACAAGGCAAATAGAGCTCTGATGCCCACTGGGTTTGGCAGTATAAGGAGACTGTCAGCCATGCTGGGACACTTGCTGCACACTTTTCTATTCACTGGTCTCCCTGCAGGTCTACAGATCTCTGAAGACCAAGTTCTTCCCTGGTTCCAATGACTGTCCCCTCTGGGTTCCTGTGTTGTTGTCTATTCTGCCACTCACCCCACAACAAGGAGGCCCCATACCAGTTCCTTCTTCTGGGACCCAGTGGAGCCCAGTTGCCTCCAGGTCTGAACATCACTTGGCTCAGGGGAGGGAAATAGCTTGGAGCTGAGAGAAGAGGAGAGAGCTACTTTCAGATTTCCGTGTTCCCAGAACCCATGATTTTCCTTTTTATCTGACTTAACTTTTTAAGTCCAAATTTCTTCTAGTATAAGGAAAGGGAGGTAGGGTTACAGTTTTTCTTTTCCAAACTGTCAGTGGTTTCACCACAGTTAATATTTAAGTATAAATTTATATACCCACCTACAAATTTGCAATCTTACCTGTATCTTGATATAAACATTCATTTTTCAGCAAAGTAGAAAGTAAGTTATTGAAAATATCCAAAAATAGTGTTCGATAAAATATTTTTATTACTCAGTTTGCCTGCCAGGCCCAGAGTAAGAAATTTTTCTCTGAATGTGACCACCAGTGAAGGAGGCCTGTTAAATTGTATAAGCAGCAGCCCAGCAGGGTTCTTTAGTGGGGAGTGCAGTGATGCCTCATGACCTAAGGGAGCCCAGCATCCAACCTGGTCTAGTCACCTCTTTGCAGCTCGTTCCCCAGAGCAGTGCACAAATAGCTCAACCTTGGGTAGGCCCGTGCCACTAAAAATGAAATTTAAACCTGAGGATGTCAGATATTTCTCATGCTTCCTATAAACCATTCTTCCTACATACTGTAACAAGGAAAATTGACTTCTATAAATCTTAGTTATAAACTTAGTTGTAAACTTCGTTATAAACTTCTGTAAACACAGAGAGAAACCGCTTCACTTCTGCCTTGGTATACAAATGCCGTGGCTCGCAAAGGTCCTACAGTAAAACAAAGACATTAAAGATGTTTAAGGTCAGATTACCTTGTTGAACATGGACCATCAGGGAGGGAGAAGACAGTGTTTGGCACATTTTAGATTTTAATGTAAATTAGTTCTCATACTACTATTTTAAAAAAATTGCCATTTTAAATCATTGTTCTTTTTACTTATCTCCCCTCATACGGGATTCAGATGATAATCTCCTTAGCATTTAGTGCCAGGGGAAAGCCAGTCTCAGTGTGTGTGCGCACATGTGTGCTCGTGTGTGTGTGCGTGTCTGTCTTTCTCTTGCACGCTCAAGCACGTGTGCACCCATTCTCTTTTTCTCGCTCTGGCACTCATGCTCTGTGTGTCTCCTGAAGGACATTTTGTTTCTTTCCATTAGGTACCTCTCCTTCTGGCTCTGACTGGAACCTGGCTGTCCAATGAGCACTCTGCTTCCTCTATACACCACTGGGCCTGATGGAGGGGTAGGTGTCTTGCTTGCTCCTCAGGGTTCTTTTTGCCCCAAACCTTCAGTATCTTTGAAGCACATGCCAGCAGTTTGTCCCAGTCATATATATATTTCTTCGTATCATTTCTATAAGAATATAAGCCATTTTTCCTTTCATAATTCTTTATGACATCAGTGTCTGCTCTGTAACATGACCCCTTAGTGTCTTGACCTCTAAAGATCTGCCTTAGTCACCTCCTACACCTTATCATATCCTGAAGGGTATACCTCCCCAAATTATCAATTTCAAGACTCTTGCTCTTAATCACCTTCTCTTTCCTGTTTACATTCTCTAGCACCCTAACACAATTCTTTGACCCCTTGGAACCTCCAGTCATTTGACTACTGCCCATGACCCACTGCCTGTCCTCATCCCACACTCAGGTTGGACTTTATGTTCTTCCATTACAGTTACTTCCTTGCCCACATTTTAAACCCTCTTGCTTTTTATTTAAGTATTGGAATCAGAATACAACTTTAACATGTTCTCACAAAATCTACCAACGTCTTGGAATCTTTGTCTACATCCTTTGCTGTATCATCTTTATAGTGACTGTCCTTATTTCACTCCATTACTTGTGTGCTGGATTTCTGTCCCTCTTGCCTAGGACTTGTCTCTCCACTGAGCCATTCTCATCAGCATGAACACTGGCTGTAATATCTTGCCACTTAAAGTAAATAAATAACCTCCTGAACCCACATGCTCCTTCAGCTACCACCCCCTTTCTCTATTTCATTTTACAGAAAAACTCTTAAGACCGGTTGTCTGCATTTGCTGGCCATACTGCTCTTCCCATTCTCCCTCGTGCCCACCTCTGTCAGGCTGTCATCACCAGCACTCCACTGAAACTGCTCCTCTCACTTCCCCTGTTGGCACTCTGATGCCATCAGCATGCTCCTTCTTGAAAGTTTTGCACTTTGTTTCGGTAACACCCCTCTCGGCTCTCCTCCTACATCAGTGTGTGCTGCTCTCAGTTTGCACTGTAGAATCTTCAACCACCATGTACTTAAGTGATTACCAAGGTCAGCCTGTAGACTTTCTTCTTGTATAACTTCTCTCACTTCCAGGATGACTCATCTTCTGAGGTTTAAAATGCCTTTTGTAAACCAATTAATGCTGACTGCTCCCAAGTTTGTATCTGTAGCCTGAACTTCTCCTCTGAATTCGATTCATATGTCCAACAACTCACTTGGTTTCTATACTTGGTCCAAGAGATATCTCAAAATTAACATGTCCAGAACTATACTCTTGTCTCCTCTGAAGCTTCTCCCAACTCTTTTCATCTCAGTAACAGGCAACTTCTGTTCTTTCAATTGCTCAGGTCAAAAACTTTAGTCATTTCAGACTGTTGTCATTCTTTAACACTCCATAACCAATCCATTGTATTGGCTCCACCTTTAAAATATATCCAGAATACAACCTCTTCTCACCACTTGCACCAATACCACTCTTAATTCAAGCCACCATCATCTCTACCTGGATCTCCTAACTAGCCTCTCTGTTAATACTCTTACCCTTCCATTCTGTTGTCAGCAGAGCAGCTAAAGTGATTCCCTTGAAATGTAAAGTCGTGTTACTCCTCTACTCAAAACCCTCCAATAGTCACACACCCTTGAGAACAAAACTAGAATCCATACAGTAGCCACAGATCTGGCATACTGTGACCCCCACAGTGGGAGTGGCTAGTTTTTTCTCCACATTTCCTGTTCTCTTCCCAGGTGCAGGTATGAGTACACTTTCCTGGCCTCTCGAAATTGTGTATCATGTCACTTCCATGCTTTAGCCAGCTCATTGTTGGTGGACATGATGTGTGTCACTTCCAGATGGCACTTCTGAGACCCAGTGCTGAATATGTCTTGCCTTCTTTTCCTTTGCCACCATCATAGCAGTGCTCCAGGTAGTGAGCACTTCACCAGTGTGGCTTCCAGAGTAAGGAGCAAAAGCCCCAGGTGCCCTGCTGTGGGTGTAGCATGACATGACAGGGTGTTTTAAACCTCTGAGCCCATCCTGATGGCATCTCCGAGCTCTCTCTGATGGAATCACTTACTGTGCTTTGCTGACACTGGTCTCCATCCTCATCTTTAAACATGCCAAACATGCACTGCCTTAGGGCTTTAACTACCTGAAATTCCTAACAAAGTGTAAAAAGGAATCTTTATTCTTGAAATACTGATTCCTCAAATTTTAGGTTTCTATTGTAATGTCTGTTATGGTAGACTTAATAATACCAAATCAATATTTCTGTCTCTAGGCTGGTACGGTTGTTTTAGACCCAATGTGTGGACTTGGAACAATACTTTTGGAAGCTGCTAAAGAATGGCCAGTAAGTTCTAAACTTTGGTAAACTAAGCAGTATATTTACTTTAATTGGCATATGTATATTCACTTACTGGTTATTTCTAAGTAGGTTGTCTTTGCAGATTATTATTTTTAATTGTATAAGTCTCTATTTAGTGTTGTTAAAATGAATTATAAGTAGGCTGACCAGCCATACCATTTTATTTATTTTATTTTTTTGGGGGGGTGGGGGGTGGGGGTAGTTCCCTGGCTGGGAATCGAACCTAGGCCTCAGCGTTGAGAGCACCGAAGCCTAGCCACTACACCACCAGGGAACCCCCTTAGCCATACCTTCTAAACGGGACAGACAACAACAGTACTGCCCCATTTAAAATTATATGTCTGGTCACCTTAATTATGAAAGGTTAATTAAATTGCTTTGTTATTAAAATACGATGATAAATTTAGGAAAATATGAGTAATTCCAATAATTAGGCATGACAGATTATGCTAACCTCCAAATTCGTTAGGCATGTATCATTGTAAAATATTAATAGATTTTAAATTTTTAACAAAAACTTTTAATTTTTTGCTGTTGAATATCATTTTTTAAAAATACTATAAATTCACTTTCACCTGAATTAACACATTTATTATTTTCATTATTTGAAAAAATGCAAGTAGGTTTTCTTAACTACATACAATATTTGATAGATTTATTACTACCTAAAATATGAAAATTTCTTTCCTCATAGGATGTGTATTATGTGGGTGCTGATGTCAGTGATTCACAGTTACTAGGTGCGTGTGACAATCTGAAAGTTGCAGGCCTTAAGGATAAAGTCGAGTTACTTAAAGTCTCTGTATTAGGTAAGATATTAAAAATGCAAACATTTGGAGAAATGAACATATGCAGATATATTTAGAATCATAATATAAAACAAGACTCACTTCCCATATGTAAAGGTTGAATTGTTATACCCTGTAATGTATCTGTGGGGCTAATACTCCATTTACTTTCAATATTATATATAATTGTTACATCTTTACTCACAAAAGATTCATAATTGGGAATATTTATATACTGTTCTGAGCATTTAAGTAAAAGCATGCCTTTATAAGATGCATTTGTTGCATCTGAACCATTTCTCATATCATAACCAGGGACTACTTAATGAAATAAAATAATAAAGAGCACAGCATAATAATAAAACAACTCTTTGGATTTCTTTCAGATAAACTTTATAAAATGTTCTGAATTATCTTACCTTCCCTTTGCCTTACAGTGGACAGTATTCCTGTGATATACAGGAGTGAGGTAACCAACTAGCCCAGCTTGTTAAACCTGTACTTTCAACACTAAAACTGGGAAAATCTGGGGCACACCAGGACAGTTTGTTGCCCTGTTTACTGATAGGGAATCAGCAGTAACAAACATGACTAGGAATCAAGTCTGTTAAGTCCAATCAAAATAATATTTCCCTAAGGCCCATGGTATATAGACTGTTTTAGAAAACACTGAATTCTTTTTTCTTTCCCATTCCCCTCGTACACCTCTCTCCCTGAAAAATGAGCACATTTAATTCTCAGCTAAAAAAATTATATTCTCTTAATACAGTATGAATAGATAGGTCCCAGTATTGAACCTATAATCTGGAGGAACAAAATAACTTTTAAAAAATGTTATTGTGGTAGAAACATAGTAGAGATGAGTATCAATAAGAAGAAAATAGTAGGATAACTTTTGTGTAAAAGCGTAAGGAAGCAGCCCCAAAGAAATCACATGGTTGGTTGCTGCCAATGGCTTTTTTTTTCTTAACCTTTCTGTCAGGGTTTTTAATGGGACTCTGTGCCTAAAACACAAGTTTCTAAAGGAAACTGAGGTGTGATTAGACTGAAATCAAGCTTTCGTGAACTCGTTTGTTTTTTTTTTAAGCTGTTTTTGGGGGGCCCTTCAAGAACACAGGACCGGCTTCGTCAGTTGTTCCAGAGCAGTTGTTTTTCAGACCCTTTATAATGCCCAGAGCCCCTCGGCGGCCTGAACAAGGACTTGGCCATCACACCTCTGCCACACTGCCAACTCCACTTTCATCTGTTTGCATTCTGGGGGCATTTTCCAGAAGATTTCACTTCAAAAACAAGCAAAAGAGCTTAATCATTAAAAAAAAAAAAAAAAAAAAAAAAAAAAGGGGTTTTTTTTTTTTTTTTTTTTTTTTTTTTTTTTTAGACATGGTCTCTGACTCCAGGTAACCAAGTAAATCCTAGTTTTTGAAAGAATCACTCTGACTATCATGTTAAGACTAGACTACGGTTGAGTAAGATGGAAACGAAGAGACTGGTTGTCAGACTGGTGCAGTGATCTAGGTAAGAAATGTTGGTGGCTGGGACCAATGCAGGATCCCTGGGGATATGCAGCAGCAGTGAGATACATACCTTTTCGAAGGGAAAGCCAACAGTGTGCTGTTGGACTGACTGTGGGGTGTGAGAGGAAGGATGACTCTGAGCTTTCTGGCTCAAGCAGCCAGAGGATGGAGTTGCCATTTACTGAGCTGGGAAAACTACAGGGAGAACAAGCTTGAGTTGTAGACCTGTTAAGTTTCATATGATTATTAGACACCACATGGAAAAGATGTCGAGTTAGGGGCTCAGTGTACAAATCTGGAGTTTAGGGGAGAGGTAGGACATCACGCATATAGATAGCATGTAAAGCAGTGGTTCTCAAGCTGCCTAACGCCGCGACCCTGTAATACAGCTCCTCACGGTGTGGTGACCCCCATAACATTATTTCCGTTGCTACTTCATAACTGTCATGTTGCTACTGTTATGAATCGTCATGTAACTATCTGACAGGTGTTTTCCGATGGTCTTAGGCGACCCCTGTGAGAGGGTCGTTTGGCCCCCAAAGGGGTTGCGACCTACAGGTTGAGAACCGCTGAGATTCTAAAGCCTTGAGATTTTCTGGGGAATGAGTACGCATGAAGCTGGAGAAGAAAAGGTGGGTGAGATGCTTAGGGTTCTGGAAGGTGAAGCTCTGGTAAAGGAACAGCCAGCAATATGAGAATAAGAGAAAGAACCCAGGGAAGAGAGAATGACCAGCGGTGTCACATGCTACCCCTTGCTGAAATAAAATGAGGCCTGGCCGTTGCAGACCTCAGGGCCATGTCCTTGGAGCCACAGGAGCAGAGGCCTGCCAGAGTGGGAGCCGGAGAGGGAGCCGGAGAGCGTGGGAGGAGGTCGCGGAAACAGGGCTCCTATAGAGCCGTCTGGTCTCGTGAGCAGTTTGACTGATAAGAATAGCAAAGAATGGGCAGGTCACCCAAAAGGAGGAAGGAAGATACAGGATCAAGCAAGGCTTTTTTTGAGAATAGAAATTAGAATTTACTTTTTAAAAAAAGCACAGGTTTGTATGCTAAAGAGATGATCAAATAAAAAGGAGAAACTCGACAATGCAGGAGAGGGAGAACTGTAGCTCTCCTGTACTCACGGCCCCCAAGGAGGGAGGGGACCCAGGGCACAGGGGGTGGGGCGGGCATTCCCAGGGATGGGGAAGGCAGAGCCCTTGACCCCAGCAGTTGTACTAGATCATTCTAGACCAGCTGTAGCCAACTTTGTTGGTGCACATCTCCCCAGACCTTTGTTGACACTGGATATTATCATGTAATTACAACTTTTAAATCTCTTTATAAGTTTGATAGGTTTTTAAATTTTACCTTTAATTACTAGTGATGTAAAACATTTTTCATCTTATGTCGTTTGTAGTTTTCTCTTTTGTGAATTAATTGTTTTCAGGATAACTTTCTAGAGCAAAGAATAAAACACCTATTTCAAATTGTTTCATCATTGTAACCTTTTACTATGAAATTTCAGTCTAGAGCAGACTCTATCTTTTGTTCTTAAAGGCCAATACTGTTTAATAATTAGCCCTTTAGTACACATCTCTGCTTTAGAGGTAGACATTCTAGCTAGAATCAAGTATTTATTTTCTTCACTGATTTAGCTTTACCTTTAAAAACTTTCATCATAAATATAATTTAGAATGTTGAGACCCATGAATCCCTTGTTCAACATGGACAGGTGTGAGAGTGTCACACGTTTTTACTGTAGTAGGAAAGAGCAGGCATGGACTTAGCGTTCAAACAAACCAAGTATAAATCCTGGCTCCAGACTGAGTATAAATTCTTCACTGTGTGGCCTTCAACAACATACTTGGCCTCATCTATAATATGAGAAAATAAGGACTGTACAAACACTTTACCAAGTTGTTTGTACAGTACTGTCAACGTAAGCGCACGGTGGCAAGTTCACGAACTTAACTGTCAGATTTTGGGGATGACGACAGCTCTGATGGCTGTTCCAGAAAAAGAGTTCCAAAATTGCTTTCAAGGGTGGACTAGGCACTGGCGTCAGTGCACAGCTTCCCAAGGGGAGTACTTTGAAGGTGACCATAGTGATACTCAGCAATGAGGTACATAGCACTTTCTAGGATGAGTTTGTAAAATTAATCGTCCAACCTCGAATATATGGATTTGAATAAAAGGAATGTAGGTAATCCTTGCTAACAGATGTCACCCCAATAAGTCTAACAATAAAAATAAATTTTAAAAAAACAGATGTATGATTAATTAAAATGACAAAATTATAGACAGGTAAAAAAAGTGGGGGGACGTTTTCACTCCTTCCAGTTAGCCTTTCTATAGCCTGTCACACATTTTCTCACGCATTTCCTCAGAGAGTTATAACCAGATTATTGGTAACAATTGTGCTTTCTTCTCAGGTGTCACTCGTTTCTGCCCTTGTAGGAGGAGGGCATGCTTTTCTCAACGCACTCATAACCTCCCCAAATGTGCTGTGTATTTTCTTTCACATAATGTTACTGTGTGTTTTCCTTTACTACCTATCCTGCCCCTGCTGACCTGGCCCCTGGTATTCCAGCCATGCATCCTGTTGCCCATGAATCTTCTGCAAGATTCATGAAGCTGCCAGGCTGCCCATTTGGGGAGATGGAAGGAAATGGTGACGTAGGTATATGTGAAATAAGTGTAGGAAAGTGGGGGATAAGAAGCTTACCATAGAGAGTGTTTTTGCTGTAACGGTTTATCATTTATTGGGTAGTATAAATACTTTTTTTATTGTCCGATAACACTTATGTAATAAACTCAGCAGCAGTTAACTTTTCTAAAGTACGTATTTAATGAAAAAGTAAACACAGTAAGTCCTCACTCAGTGTCATCAATAGGTTCTTGGAACTGCAGCAAAACAGTGCATAATGAAATGCATTTTATAGGCTAATTAGTAACAACAGGAGTTAAGTTCCTCTAGCATCTCATCAACATTATAACAAGGCAGTATTGAATAAAATGACCTTACTCAAGGACCTGCTGTACTGAGTTTCCATTTTTCAACAAAGCTGATGAGCACATCTTGAGTAAAATGTTCACATTTCCATCCACTGTGAGAGCCATGATAACATCACTGACCAAACGAAACAAATCTCTTTATAGAAACATGTAGCATTTACTTCAGAAGGTTTGTATTCTAGATTTTCTGCTTTTAAGTAGTTATTTTAAGGAAATTGAGCCCAAAGACAACTATTTATCACAGGCAACTGAAGAAAATGCATGTAAATATCATTCTGTGAAGCATGACTTTTTTATTTAAATCAAAGGACTACTCTTCTAAATTAATTTGGCTCATTTCAATTTTAAGTTTTCTTACGTACATAAGAATGAGTGGGAAGTAAAAAAGGTAGAAAGGAAACGTATACTCAGAAAATGTGAAAGTTTGGGTATATTACCTTACTATAACCTCATTTCTGAGAAGAAAATGTAAAGATGAGAAAAAAATTGAGCTTTCATAATTAAACACTATTTAATTTTATTTAATGATAATAGTCATCTTGTCGATTATTGATTATTAGCCTCTTCTCTAGTATTAGGACTTAGAACATGTTCATAACATTTTGGGTCCCTTTTAAAAATTCAATGAAAGCTATGGATCATCTCCCTTAAAAGCAAATAGATCTACACATGCAAAATTTTATATATAGAATGAAAAGGGAACTGAAAGTTACAGAATATCATTTTGTAAAAGGTTTTTCTAGACAACTTAATGTACTTCTTGGATCCTGCAATTTTCTAGTCATGTAATGTGTAGAGAATTGAATTTTTTGGTTAATTTAAAATTCTGCATAACTTATGTCATATTTTATCATACTTGAAAAGCTAATTTTCAAAGAACAGAGTATCACAACTGTTCTATTTATCTTCAGTGATTTTGAAAGCCTTTTAGGAATGTGTAATGTCTTAGAAATAATATTAGCAACCCTAAATTTTATTTAATATGTAAAAATAATCCTTTGTACTTCAATTTTCTCATATTTAGGCTGTAAATATTTGAACTTACTGAATAGGATTCTCTGCTTTCTGTATTTCAGAATTGCCATTGCCTTCAGAAAGTGTCGATATTATTATTTCTGACATTCCATTCGGGAAAAAGTTTAAGTTAGCAAAAGACATCAAAAGCATCTTACAGGAAATGGAAAGGTAAGGTGTTGAATTTATTTCCATAATTTTGAGCTATTGGACATTTAACCAAAATATATCCATAGCTCTTCAGTTAAGATTTTATTGCATTTTAATAATTTCCCAGTTTTTGTAGCTTAATTTTCTAAGGCTCATAATTGAAAGTTATTCCATATCATCTTACACTATGTTTCATTCATAAAAATATTAATTTTTTATTATTGCCTGAAATCTGAATATCTGAAAGTGACCTGCACTTCATTAAGCTAGGGAATTTACATATTTATTTCCAATCCTTACAAAAACCCTGCCTCCTATGGGTTCATCTCCCACACTTTACAGATGGGATACTGGTACCTAGAAAGATTAACTTTCTCAAGATCACACTGCAACTAAACAACATAACAGAATTTACATAGGGAACATTCAGTAACATAGAATGCACAGCACCTTCATTGTTGATTATGAAATGAAAATGCTGATGTGTTATTCATATGATGATTTCTAAGGTCGACCTCAGGCAGTATAATTCATTAAGTGTATGTCTTTGAGAGGTTCAAACAGTGAGGCCTGCATATATATTTTTCTGGTCATTAAAGGTGATAAAGCAGAGAACCTAGAATGCATAGATGAATGAAAGGACATTAATAAGAAATGAGTGCATATGAAATTCCCTCAGCTGAGCATTTGATAAAGGACAACATAAATGTTCAAAAGCCTGTATATATCATAAATAATACCACCAATTGAAAAAATGAGCCATGTGTTTTGGGTGGAGAAAATTCAGTGTCAAGGCTGATGTTCTGTAAGGAGAATTAAAGCTTGACATGAAATCTAAGTTCAACTAAGAGCCATCTCCTCTCCTTCTTGCCAGCTGGGTGCTTCTCACTTCTATTTGGATTACGTTATTTCTAAGCAGCTTCCCCTGGTGCACCGTTACGTAACTCCTGATATATTAACCTGAGGTCTCTTTCTGGACAGCACCTACAATTCACATGTTTCCTAAGCTCCTGTGCTCCCTTCTGCCGATGTCACATTCCCCTTGAGCAGATACTGCCACCCTGACTTCATATTCACAACATTTCAGGAGCTTTTGAAAAACACTGATGCCCATTCTCCTCCTCCCCTCACCAAGGCTCTGACTTAATGGGTCTGGAGTAGAACCTGGGCATCACTGTTCCTTAACCACTCCCAACGTGATTCTGTCATGTGGCCAGGGTTGATGATCACAGCCTCTGCAGCAAACCAGGGAATTCACTAGCTGCAGTAGCAAGCCAGTTCATGGTGAGATGAGCAGTGACTGACATTTAACCTGAAACTTTCTAGAAATAATGACTTGACAACTTAATGCTGCCTATTTTAGACATCACAAGTTAGTGGAGGGCAGTATTTTGAGTAAACAGTCCTTTCAGCACTAGTAAAATTATACCAGCCTGACTTTCTCTAATCTGGTTTTGGTTTTTATCCCAGGTAATTGAAAATGAGACAGTAGTAGATATGACTGCCTTCACATTGTGGCAGTAAATTTAAATATTTACCTAAGAATCAGGAAGAGATTCAAGATTTCCCTCATTGATTCAAAAGCCTCATTAGGATCAGCTGAAAGTGTACAAGGCGGGGTTCCCTGGTGGTGTAGTGGCTAAGGCTTTGGCGTGCTCAACACCGCAGGCTGGGTTCAATTCCCAGCCAGGGAGCTACCCCATCCCACCCCCCAAAAAAAAGAAAAAGGAAGGGTACAAGTGCTGTCTGGAAAGTATCCAACCATGTAGTGTGGCTGTGTTTTTTCTGGACAGTCCTCATATACTTAGACATAAGAAACTTCTCCTGTGATCAGGCATCCTTACCACCTGCCCACAGCCTATATGGTGTGTGACTTTGGACTTTTTATGGTTTGAGGTGTTCTGCAGGCAATGTAGCATGATAGAGTGGTGAAGAGTACAGGCTTTGTTGCCAGATACCTGGGTTCTGCTCTTGGTTCTGTTACTGGTAATTCTTCAGGCCCATCGCTTAGCCATTTTATGCCTCATCTTTAAATAATAGCACCTACCTCATAGTATTGTCCTGAGGATTCAGTGGATTTAAATTCATTAGAATGGTGGTAGGCACCTAGAAAGTGCTCAGTAACAGTTAGCTCTTCCCTGTTTTTTTGTTTGTTTTTTTTTTTTTTTGCTTTGTTTTGTTTTGTTTGTTTGGTGGAAACCACTTCACGTATATAAATATACCCATATACATAACTGTTCTCCCAATGCTTTACGAGTAGTTTAAGGGAAGGGAAAAAAATACAAGAGGTCAGTAAACCTATTTATAATAGGCAAGAAGTAGTGGGTCCCGAGTGTAATACAGAACTAGTCTCTTGGAGAAAGAACGTGCAATCAGAATTAACGTTCATCAGACACATGGCTGCTCTGGTCGCATGACCTCTGCACTCGTAGCTCAGTTATTTCCTCCTTTCATTTATTTCGGCAGTAACCATGCCATGAATACAGAGCACTGTGAGGACTTCAGAGAAGTATAGTATTGGAGCTTTGCTCTCCAGTATAACCATGGAAAACATACAAGCAAAATTAGAAATTCAGCTCGCTCACCTTGAAGGAAGGAGAAGTCCTTTTGTGCCCAGGAGGCCTGCCTGAGATGAATTTATGAAGGAAGCAAGGTTTCAGTGAAATTTAGAAATTTGGAAAGAGTGAAAAAAGGAGAATGTTCCAGGTCTTATACATACAGATGTTCAAAAAGTATTTCTTGAGTAAATACTTCAAAAGACACGTTCAAAGAACCACACATAACACCAGACTGCTGGGCACAGAGATTGGTGGTAGAAGGTTAAGACCCAATGTGTTTCAAGGTCAAATCGTCTGGGACGGTTTGCATCATCTGCCCCTAGTCTTGGAGGTTCACATGCAAAGAGAAATCTCTTTATGATGTTTGATACAGTCTTTCCCCAAGTTACTGACTACAAAGTCCTTTTTTTAAATAAGAAATAATATCTCATACTGCACTACTATTCAGAAGAATAGTTTGGAAATGTTACTTTATAATTTCTGAATCATTTTCTTAGTAAGAAATTTTGTGTACGTGCATATGCAAAGATGCCTAAAGGATATTTATTGATAATGTTTACCTCTGAGTAGCAAGATTTCAGGTGATTTGTACTTTCGCCATTATTGAAAATATTTATAGTAAGTAACTTGGTGAGTGTCCTGCCAGGTATCTCTCAATTAAATATATGCAAATAGATACATGTTTTTAATTTGACATAAATAGGATCATCCTTAATTTTCTGTACCGTAACCTTTTTTTCACTCAACAATGTCATGAATCTCCTTTCTGATAAGTTGTTATAATGCACATTATAATTTTCAGTGTTTGCCATAGTATCACATTACATATATACCATTTTGTAACCTGTACCTATGAATGAGCATTTAGGTAATTCTCAGTTTTTATTTTTATTAAAGAACAATGCTCTGAGCAGTCTTGTACCATTTTCAAACTTAGTGGACTAAGTTACTTAAAACCATAGTGCCATGGTTTTTTCATCTGCAAAATGGTAATGTGACCAGGACATACTTGAAAGGATAATTCTGAGGATTAAATAATACATAATACAAAATATTTAAAACAGTGCCTGGCACATAGTAAGTTCCTGATAAATATTGTCTGTCATCATCATTTCTGTCACTATTATTCTACTACTACTATTTCTATTGTAATATTGTCTTAGGAGAATTTCCCAGAAGTGAAAAGACCTTTGCTAGGTCAAAGGTAATGCACCTTTCATATTTTTAATACATTATTGCTAAGCTACTGCCCCCAAAACATACCAATTTCAGCAGTACTCACTGTCTCAAAATCTTGCCATCCGAGTAGCAGTGGTTTTACTTACGGTAGGTAAAGTTTTCTCTCCTTTATTATTTTAATCCTACTTTCTTCTATGTGTTTAGAGGTATGTGCATGTTTCCTTGTTTGTCCTATGGTATGCAGTCACATCTGTCCTCATCCTTCCCCTCCTCTCTGAGTAGAAGAGGTTTCTCTCTTCTAGCCAGGATTGCCCCTCTGGGTTCCTGCATCCCTCCACTGGTGCGTGCGTACATACACACTCTGTCCTCTCCTCGTTCGTATTTTCAGACTCTTCCCCTTCTCGTCCTATTCAGACTCGGTCACCCCTTCCCTGGCACTTTAGGAGCTGGAGATCTTACACATCCCACACTCTGGACTAAGCCCTGGGAGTAGAGCTGTGAATAGGATAAAGTCCCTGCCATGTGGGGCTTGCCTTCGGCCTGGGAAGACAGGTGGTTAATGAATAAACAGGGTAATTTCAGATCACGGTAAATAATATGAAGAAAATGAAACAAAGTGTTTTGCTGGAGAGTGACTGAGGGAGAAGCAGTGGCTGCCTCAGACAGTCAGGGAGGGCCTCTCCAAGGAGGTGATTTTGGAGCTCTGGGGCCTGGATGATGAGAAACACAGGGAGTGAGTGTTAAGTACAAAGTGAACAGCAAGACCGGGTGTTCTACGACAAGCACCAGCTTGCTGAACTTGAGCCCCTGAAGGGAGGTCGGTGTGCTCAGACCATAGTGAGCCCAGGGAAGCAGGCAGGCCATGGGGTGGGCAAGGCAGGTAGCTGATGGTCAGATCGCACAGGAGTGTAGCATTTATTTGAAGCACAGTGGGAAAAAGAGCGGGGATGTACATTTGTTTGGCCTGTGGGAACTGAGAAGGAAGGGTGGAGGAGCGACAAGAACATGATCTGTCAGAGGGTTGGTGCACTACTGTGGGCAAGATGTAAGGACAGAAAGTGAAGGAGATGGGATGTCATTTGGAGGTAGACTTGTGTAGATTTGCTGACTGTCTTCAAGAGGAAAAGCTCCTTAAGCTCCTGACATCTTGGTGGGTGGGCATGGGGCAGTTCCTTTGAACTCTTGGTTCTCCATCTGTCAGCCTGTTCCCTTACCTGTACAACCGGACTTCTTGACAGGATCGTGGACAGTGAGCATCTCGGCTTCCTCACTGCCCAGGCCCCTTGGTTCCCACAGACCAGCATTTGCCCCAGCCCTCCACTAAGGTTGCTGTCCTCTGGTCCATAATGACCTCTTAGTCACTTGTTAATCCTGTAGCAGTTGACACTGTTGAGACCATGCCCCCCTTGTAATTGTACTCCTTGGGCTTCTACGACATCCCTTTTGTCTACATTTTCTCTCAGGAGCATGTTTCCGGGCCTCTTCCCCCTCTGTCCCTCCTGAAGTGTTGAGCCTCCACCCCGCGGCCCCTTTGCTCCTTTCACCGTGTCCTGCCGCCCGGGTGATCTTATCCACCCCCCCACCCCCCAGCAGGCTTTCATCTCCCATTCACCCTTGGGAACTTTGAAATCGCCTCCTCCAGCCCTGGTCGTGGTACTGTTTATCTCACCATCTGTTGGAATCTACACTGACATGGCCCTAGGACTCACCCTCCTCCTCCTCACTTCCCTCCTGCCGCCTTCTCTGCCCCCTTCTCTGCCCCCAGCACCGCCCTTGCTCCCAGTCACCCCGCGGCCTGGCTCTCCCCTGGCTCTCCCCTGCGGGCGCTGTGGCTCAAAGTGTAGGTCTGGGACCCAGCAGGCGTGTCCCCGCGGCGCACCACCCTTGCCTTGATGGCATTTGCCTCTCTTTCTCATTCCTTCCACCTAAGTGCTATACAGACTCTGGTCACATGACTGAGTAAATGGAGCCTCATGAACAAACTGGCATTTCAAGGTCTTCCCCTCTGTTTCTGATTTTCCCTTCTGCCATTCCTTTGTTCGTGCTCTCACGGTTTCCTGGTGACTTTCCTCTGCCGTCAGGCTGCTGCCTTCAGCATGTGCTGAATCTTCAGGAGTCTTTCATTGGCGTTTCCTTTGTCCAGGCATTTATTAGAATGTGATCACAAAGTACTTTGAGGCTTGCCTTTTAAGTAGAGTAAAAATAGGTAATTAAAGCAGATTTGTACTAGCAGTTCCATAATTAGCATAATGAACGTGCGCTGTAGAAGATACTACCTAATTATCGAAATCCTTGTATTTAAATAGATAAAATTAAATTTCAAATTAAAAACTCCAAGTATTTTAAGTCAAGTGGGATGATTTGTTGTGTAAAGGCCACGTGCTCACACGGCCACTCTCTGTCCCAGAGTGCTTCGCGGCGACGGCGGCGCCGTCTTGCTGCTGAGCGAAGAGCAGCGCGCGCGCCTGGAGGACCAGGGCGGGGCCCGCGTGCCTGTGAGCCCCGCGGAGGAACGTGGAGTGGAGACGTGCTTGATTCCTGGAGGAAAACCCGGCCTGTCGGGCACGGTGCCCTCCGCCTTGGCAGCCAGTAACCGGGAACGCTCCCACAGAACGGCACCGGCTGGCTCTCTGGTGCCCGTGCACTGCTACCGAGTCAGCCTCGGGAGGACAGACGCGTTCATATGCAAATTCAGAAAGTCCGCCCCTGCGGGCCTGCGGCCGGATGCGGCCCCTCAGGGCCCGCGCTGCGTCGCTGCGAGTGGGCGTCGCGAGGACCTGGCGGCGGCCACGGAGCCCACGTAGACAGAGGCCGCCGCCGCCGGGCAGGAGGTGCGGCTGCTGGACGCGGGCTCCGTCAGAGTTTGCTTTAGACTACAGAGTTTGATGTTTCCGGCAAATTAATTGAATATCTAAGCAAAGGCACGCTCAGCCTTTGGATGCCGTCAGCATATGAAGAGGTCTGCTCGGCCTGCAGTGGTTCTGAGCAGAAGCTTCAACATCAGAAGCTTTCACAGGTTTACAAAGTACCACAGTCATCTCAAGGTTGGTAGTATTTTAACCATCAGATTTTTAAATGTACAAACTTTTGGTACTTCTTTTGGAATTAAAGTTGATTTTTTAAACTTGCAGTTTTCTTCTCCATTGGAATGGTAATTCTATGTACATTTTATTTGTTACATCCCAGATTATGTAAGACATCAGTGGGAATAAAAATGATGTGAATTGAGCCAATATCCCCCAACATGGTAGAAAATAAAGTTTGTTTTCCTCTAAAAGCATTAATAACGTGTCACAGCACTCTTACCTAAATTAAATGTATTCCTGGTGTTCACTCCTTGAGAAGAAGATACAGGAAATTGATGAAAATGATTTTTTTTTCAGTAGCCTAATACAGTAGCTTAGCTTCTTGGCAGCATTAGTAGCATTTAAACAAGCTTCCCTTATTTGGGGGATTTCTCACCTTGTGGATCCCACCTCTCCAAAGCAGAAACAGAAAACTTGTTTTCCAGCTGTGGGACAGGGGACATGTACCAAAGTCCACTGGTTAGAGTGGGGCTGGTGGGGCGTGGTGATAAGCGAAATTTTCACCTGAGAGCACCTTACAGTAACCTCAGGGGGACCTGCGCCTATCACATGTTCATACAACAAATATTTATTGCATACCTAATACAAGGCACTATTCTACGTCTTGGATCACATTAGTGAACCAAACAAAGATCCCTGCTCTCAGAGGACTTAAACATTTTCATGGGAGAAACAGAAACAATAGACATAATAAGTAATTAATTATCTGACAGGACAGAAGGTGATAACTGATGGGCTAGGGGAGGAAAGCAGAGTAAACTGATTGGGGAGTACAGGATGATAGGGGTGAAAGTGTTCTACATTTTTAAAATAGGCTCATTGAGAATGTGAGATTTGAGCAAATACTTAGAGAACATGGAAGAGGTTCCAGACAGATGGAACGCAGGTGCAAAGGCCCTGAGGCAAGAGAGTACCCATTGTGTTTGAAGAACAGCAGAGGGGCAAACATGACTGGAGTGAGTGAGCAAGAGAATGAGGTTAAAGATGAAGTGAGTGGCAGGTGGGGGAGGCTGCTTAGGTTATATAAGGGCCTGAATTCTATTATGAAGACTTCGCCTTTGATGCGAAGCCACTGGAGAGTTTTGAACAGATAGCAATCTAATGTACATTTTACATGTGACTCCTATTGTGAACTGATTGTAGAGGCACAAGGTTGGAAGTCGAAAGGTTTTTGCAATAATCATGACAAAACAAAATGGTAGCTTGCCCCAGGGTGGCAGCAATGGAGGTTGGTAGGAGGCACCTGGAGTTTGGACATATTTTCAGAGTAGAACCCACAGGATCCGCTGATGTGTGTGGTGTGTGTGGTATGATAGATGGAGAGGAGACAAGAAGGACAGAGTTTGGCCAAACGGAACAACGGAGCTTCCACTAACTGAGAGGAGAAAGGCCAGCAGGAGGGGCACGTTGGGTGGGAGATGTCAGTTCAGTTTGAGACTTGCTCATTTTGAGATGTGCATTACACCAAGTTAAGACATTGAGTAGGCAATTCAATATATGAGTGCAGTTTTAAAAGAAAAGGTCTGCATATGAGAGCTTGGCTTTGCTCTAGAAGTTTTCAGCACATCGGTGCCATGAAAGTGGATGGGCTCACCAAAGGACTGCGTGTCGGAGAGGGAGGAGGAGGAGCCAGGCTGAGCCCTTGGTTCCTCCAACACCAAGAGGTCTGGAGAAGGGGAGGAATCCTCACAGGAGAAGGAGCAAGGCGGGAGGGAACATGAACCCCTGCCTAGAAGGCAAGTGAGCAGGACACGCAGAGGAGAGAGTGACCAGCTAGTGAGAGGACGACTGGCAAGTGGCCACTGAATTTAGCAATGAGGCGGTCATCAGTGTGGCCGTGGAGTTTTGGAGGAGTGGCGGGGGAGCAAAACAAGACTGGGCCGAGTCTAAGAGAACCCAGGAAAAGCTGGAGGTAGTGAGTATGGACGGCTCTTTCAACTAGTTTTCCTCAAAGGGGAGCAAAGAACGCAGCAGTAGGTTGGTGGGGGATGTGGGATGGAGGGAATGTTTTTGGTTTGTTTTGCTTTTGGTTCTTTTTTAAGATGGGACAAGTAGCATTTTTTAATGTTGAAGAGAGAGTTCCAGGAGAGATGAAAATGTGCCAAAGTAGGGGAAAGAGGGTAAGTGCTGGAGCCATGTGCTTTCGGAGGGGCATGAATGCAGTCCACAGGCAGAGGCGCAGGCTTGCCACAAGAGCAGGACAATTTCTCACTGGCTACGAGTGGGAAGGCCGCACACAGGTATATCTGCAATAGCAGGATCGATGTGCTCCTGAAAAAATGTCCTCGTCAAATTTATGCACTAAAAACGACAATGTATGGAAAAACTAAGGTTGGAGCTGCCATTCCAAACCTGTGTACCTTTGCAACCTGCGCACTCACAAAAACCCCAATTAGCATAATTTTACAACCGTTATATTTTAAATAAATACATCAGTAAATAGAGGATTTCACCTTTCCGAGAAAGAGGCACCTGATAGAATCTGGTAGAAGGAAGGGCAGAGTTACACAGTAAGCACTTCCTGGCCAGACAGAACCTGTGGCCAAAGTGAACCGAGACGAAGGAGGCGCAGTGGACAGGCCTCACGTCACGTACCTGTTCTGCAGCTCGCTCTTGCGGTGTCCTTCTACCGGTGTCCTTCACGCTCTGCCGCTCTCACCTGGTGGCACAAAACATGAATGTGCTGGGGTGGCGGGGAATCACTTAGGAACCCGCCCCGTCTATATTGCAGTGACATCACCCACTGCTTAGCGATGTACCTGTGTTAAGGCCCATTACAGAGCACGCAATTGTAGAACGGACCTTAATCGGGAGCAGATGCTGGGAGGTGGGCAGGTGAGCTGCAGGCAGCCTGTGGAAGTCCTCTCCTCACTGCTCCAGTTGTCTCAGTAGGAATGGCTCCCCTCAGCTATGGCAGAACCCCACAGTGACCTCTGACCCGTGGAGTAAGGTTGTCTGTGATTAGATAGCCAGCGCCCCATCCGCCTGAGGCTCCCCCTTGCTACCAGATGGCCAAACAAAAGCAAAGCCGTATCCGTATGGAAACAGCAGCTATTAGTGCCACCAGGAAGAGGCAGAGATGCCTGATGGAACTCTTTGGCGTCTGAAGACAACCCATGTCACCTTTGGGTCTGCTGCTCCAACTCATTTATTTTTAATGGAGGCCTGGGCAAGAGAGGGCTTTCCAGCTGGTCCGGAACCACTGTAAGCAGCTCTGCATTTTGCCCTTGTGGCCCAGGAGATGTAATGGTGCTGAGTGTCTGCGGCTGGCTGGATGCGGTGTGCAGCCTATAGCAAGTCCTAATGGAGGAAGTACAGCAGTAGCATCCTGCCTTAGAGCAAAGCCAAGAAGCTTTGTATGCAAGTACTTATTCTCCTTTTTGAAATAACTCTTGACCTGCTACTGGGGCTTGCTACTGAGGCCTTGACCATATGACACTAGGTGACCATGTGACCTAAACTGCCCATCTTGAACTGGGAGTGGTTTGATCCATGAAGCCAAAACTTCCGTGGGCCCAGCTCAGCAGCACACCCTCATCAGGTGGAAACAATACATGTCAGCGCTGAGCTCCCTGTGGCTGAGGGTCCTTGTGAGCTGCAGAAGTCGGCGCCTTGTCCTGGGATGTGCCTCCTGCCTGCCGGGCTGGCTTCCTCCCTCAGGACCATGGCCCCAAGGGGAATTCCCAGTGAGCAGTTAGCCAAGGAGGAAAACAGTCAGACCTGGTTTATAGATGGTTCTGCAAGTATTGCTGGCACCTGCTGGAATGTATAATAACTGATGGGGCATTTCAGCCCCACTTGGGGCCAAGGAACCACGGGGAAAGCGAACCCTCCCAGGAAGGAGAACCAGGAGTGGTCGATATTGTACACTGTGTTTGGAAGAAGAGAAGTCCAGAGACTCACTGTAACATGAGCAGCAGTTACCAGTTTCAAAGGATGGTCAGTGACATGAGGTCTGGAGAAGAGAAATGGGAATGGACATTCCAGAACGGCCCCCAAAAGTGTGGGCAAATATTTTGTCCCACTAGAATGGTGGAGAGCTCCCACTGTGGAGGAGGTCTGAGTGTGCAGATAGGAGACTGCCTGCCCTGTGCCGTCCCCTTTTCCCAGCCACCCTTGCCCAATGGCCTCAGGGGCAAAGTGGCCTGAGTTAGAGGGATAGAGATAATGCACTGGCCCAGCAAGGACTTCTCACCCAGGCTGATTAATTTTCAGCAGCAGTGACCAACCCTGAGACTTGCTGTAATACATATCTAGGTGGAGAATCATAATGGAGAGTTCTTCAGTCTTGGAGAGAGCAATCATTTGTCCTCACTGTAGTAACTACTCTATCCGGATTTGGATTCTCCTGGCCAGCAGCACCTGTCATGGACTTACCAAGCTGCCTTATTCATTCTCATTTATTTCCATTCAACAATGCTTCTCACCAGAGTCCAGTTACAATGATGTGAGTGAGACAATAGACCTAGGCTCTTAGGGTTTCTGTTCTTACCCTGTACCCCATCAGCTGAAACAGAAGGCCTTATGGCAGGGGAGAACAGCCTATTAACAGTCAATTACTGTGCCAGCAGGGAGATAATTCCTTAGGGGAGGTGAGATGCCTCTCTACAGGATGCTAGGTGTGCTATGAACCAACAACCAAAGGCTGCTACTCTTTCTCCCAAAGTCAGAATCAAGGGACCAAGAGGTCAAAGTGGGAGAGGTGCCAGTTACCCCATCCCCTCTAAATAAGCAGGCACCATAATGGAACCCACTTTCTGGAAGAGTGACAGCAGAAGCATCTGGCCTCGGGGTCAGAAGGGACCCAGGTCAGCATGCAGGGTCCAAATCAATGGTGCCAGCAGCAGTGTGCATGCCCAGCAGAGGCTGCAAAGGGTCACTGTGACAAGGGTCCTGTCAAAGGGCTTAGAGGTGGTGTTCCTGGTTGGATAGCCACCTGACTAATATTCTGGCCCTCTTGAACAGCTTAATGTGTTTTCCTGTAAAGCCCTTTCTGCTAAACTACCTGGAGCAGATTCCGTTGATTGCCACGGGGACCCCTGTCCCACACACCTAGGTGACAGCCCACTCCTGTCGGGCAGGCCCTGCCTATCTCATCCTTAGGGAAGGGTCCCACAGGTTTTCCATTTTTCCCCTTTGCACTGTTTCCCATTTTATATTCTTCGCCCCTCCCCAAATTACTGTTGATGTTTTGGTCTCCCAAGGACTTTGAAAATGCAGTCTCTTTCACTCCGTGCCTAAGCTTTAACTTGCATCTTCAGGAGGGCAACAAAGGGGAGCGTGGGAGTGGGCATCTTTGTGTAGGCAACCAGGAGGCAGCAAATGGCAGGTAGAAAAAGGTGTTTCCTCATTGACTGGAATGACAGTGGCAGAGACCGTAAGAGGCAGTGGTTCTCATCACCTTTGTGTACCTCACAGAATGAAATCATGATTTCAGTTCCTGCTGAAATGTCTTTAATATCAAGTACATGAGACAATAAAGCTTTTGGAAAAATTTCCCCAAATTTGAGGCTATCTTCCAGCTGGAGTTTTTAGAGGAGTACTTTTCCTTTGGCACAGGGTGTGGCACACAAGAAAATTAATATTTCTTGAACTAAACTAACTGGCTTCTGTTAGAAGGCAACAAATAAGTACCTGTGGACCTGAGGACAATGACTGAAAGGGACCCTCAAAAGAAAGTCATGCAAGGGACAGACAGCTGTGAGGGGAGACACCTACTTTCTATGACACCTAGAAAGCTAAGTCTCATGAGGGATTCAAAAATATCTGGATTTTCAAAAGGAGCCTCTCACTCAGATACTAGGCAAATATGATTATTCCAGGAGCTTTGCAAGAAAGCCTTTGGACTGCAATCAGGTGAGATCCAAGGTCTTCACAAAGACAGCCTGGTAATTAAGAAAGCTCAAGTGAGTATTGTTATGCATGTTACACACTGTTTTTCCATAGTGCTTGTAGCCCTTCCAATTATCTTATTATTTCACTCATTCCTTTACTCCTTCATTCATTCAATTATCATGCACTTACAGAGTACTGGCTGTTACCAAGCTCTGGGCGTGCTTATCTAACTGGTCTTGCCCAAAAAGCTGCTGTGACCGCTTTCTAGAAAGAGAGGTAAGCAGGAGGTGGGAAGGCACTAGCCAGAAGTCCAAGTTTATAATAGATGGGATTATTTCTGACCTCTGAAATCACTCTCTTAAAGAGCTGGACAGAGCAAGATAAATAGAGTCCAGGAAAATATGTGAGAGTGAAAAGTAAGGCATTTATTGGGAGTTTAACGAAACCACTGCAAACTTAGTTTAGGTACGTGAAGAGCTTAGCTGTAAATCAGACAAGCTCATTCAAGAGAACCCGGAGACCTGAAATAATGTTGCCATCTGAATGCCACAATTATTTAATACTGTCAGTTTTCATCAAGTTCCTTCAGCAGTAACTGCCTTCTCAAGGGTGTAATAAATGAGAGCAATTACTCCACACCCCTTCCCTGCCTGCCCCCCTCTTTTACACATTATTTCTACTGTTTGGTTGTCATCCTTCTAGCTGCCCTTTTGTGACTCCTGCCCTTGAGACGTCTACTCTGAGACTGATTTCACCTTGGAAGAGTGGGCATATTAACCACGGATTCTGTCCAGGAGCTCCCAGGGCCCGGTACTGGCCTCTGGGTGTTAGCGTGGGAACCCAGGAAAATTAATTCACTGGGCCCGAGGTTTGGGGGTTTTGTTTCTATGGAAGTCAGATTATATCAGTCTCCTGCTCAAAACCCTCCAGTGACTTTCCATTTTACTCAGAACAATACAAAAAGTCTTGATCTGGCCCCTGCTTCCCCTCTAATTTCATCTCTAACATTCTCCCTTTCACTCTGCCCTCCCCCCTACCTAGCCCTGGAATATGCAAAGCTCAGTCCCATCTCAGGCCTTGGCACTTACTGTCCCCTCCCCACCTATTTCCTCACCTATCTGTACTGCACAGGCTGTCTGCTCAGACGTCCCTGTATTAGCAAGGCCGTCCCTGGCTTCCCTATGTAATTGAGGCACCCCTCACCCATCACATCCTGTTCTCTGAGACATCTCTATTTCTCTTTGTAGAAGCTATCATCATAGCAAATGACATTTGTGCTTATCGTCTGTCTTTCTGATTTTACAGTGACAGCTCTTGAGAGAAAAGGCTTGTTGGTGTGCTCACTGGCTATCCCCTGCACTGAAGTCTCTGGCATACAATAGATGCTCAATGTAGATCTTATAAACAAATTACCACATGCAAATTATTTCTCAAGGTCATCTTCCAACCAAGTGCACAAAACCAGGAGGTACCAGGAGGCTAGACCGGGTTCCTCCTCACTCCAACCAAATTCATGCATTCCAATGTCACAAAGGAAGAAAGAAAAAAAATTTCAACTGCTAGTGCCTGAAGGAAGATTTTTTTTCTATTTTTCCTTCGTGACATTAGAATGTATGAAATTATGCAGTACAGAACCTGTTGCTCAGTCGTTACTAGGTAAAAGCTTGACATTTTCTGTGACACCCGTCTTGATTATGTAGGCGTATCACAGCCCCACAGGCTGATTGCTTTAAAAAGTAATGGAATTGCACGAAATTTCTTCTTAACCCATTGCATGCTTCACTCTTCTGACTCCCTGCAGTAAATGGTTTTTGGTTCTCTTGACAAGTTTATGGAGAGGGTGGTCCCACTCCACGTGGTCCTACAGGGCTCTCCGCCCCTCAGCCGACTTCACGCCGGCTTACCCTCTGCCTTCCCTCAGCTTCACTCCGTTCTCTAGAAAACTCTTCCCCATTCCCGTGAACACTCTTTAAACTGTTACTTTATTAGGAATTTTTTTTTTAAGAACTGGCTTATCCTTAGAATCAATAATGAATTAATCACTTGTCTTATCTCCCCCAGATTACCTTTCACAGTTGATTTAGTTTGAATTCCTGTGTCCATTTTATTTGAGAAGCCAGTTGGCATGATAGTGATGTGTGATAGTCACAACAGGGGCATATAAAGCAGAGGTGGATGCTCCATCGACATGTTGGTAGGAATATGGATACTCAGATATGTCAAAGTCAAAACTTTGTTATCTCATTTGCTGCAGTTACACATGCTAGAGACGAGCTGAGAGATCTTGGGTTAATGCTCAATCTGTGTCCCCAGGATACCTCCCAGGGCTGCCTTGAGGTTTGGTTTTGTTCTTAAGTAATTGCATAGCAGCAACCACTCAAAAGAAAAAATATAGAATGAAGTGCTCTCCCTAATGCATAATAAAAACTGGGAAGATGTCCTTGCATCGACTCAACATCAGATAGGGCTTTATTACACTGTTTTTGTAATTTACATGGTATGTTTTCTTAAATTAGTTCATGTTCAACGTGGATAAAAATAAACATTTTATATAGATGTTCAAACTATTTTGTGGGCTTCTCAAATGTGTGGTTATTGCCCAGGTCCCTGGAAAGCACATCAGCTCATGAACATCTTCAGAGGATCAGAAGTGATGACTGAGTTTCAGGGCCATACATCAGTCACAAACCAAGGACTAAAATTCATGAGTCTCTGAGTTCCCATCCTATCTCTAACCACATAGCTATCTAGCCTCCTTTTTTTGAATAATTGCTTTCATTTAATCATTTTCAAAAAGCCACTGGGAATGCTTTCACAGGACAAAGTAAGGAGGACTTACCCACTTAAATATTAATCTTGGAGCAGCTTTGGTGACAGGGGAATTTCTCAAATGCTCTGGAGGGGGAGTGCCAAGAAGTTAATTAAAATTTCTGTCATACCTTTAGGCTACTGCAGAATACAGGGTCTTCTGAAGGTCAGTCACGTAAGGAGAGGTTCTGTGCTTATAAAAATAGGTCTGGCATCCTTTACAGAATTGCAAAGGGCAGTATGTGCTCTGGTTTAGTAATACAACAGCTTGATTAAAAACTGCAGAGCAGTAACTTCCAAGGGGAACCAGGAAAAATACAGAGGAATGTAAAACTATCTAGATGTATAACTTTTTGAAAAGTAAACTCAGATATGGTTTAACACGCACTATTAGTACTTGTGTTGAGTCTCAGGTAAGTGATTCACATCATTTACCTGAGAAAGGAGAGTAATTAATGACTTTGGAGTGAGCAGGCCAGAATCTAAACCTTGGTCCTGCCACTTAGTGCCTTAGGGCGGGTTACTTAACCTCTGCGAGCCTTAGTTTCTCCATCTATAAAGCAAGGGATGTTTGTGATCTAAAGAGCATGGCTTAAATTAGTCAGGGAGGAAATGCTGAGTCACTCCCTTTGGTGTCTCGTGGATGACAGGAGACAGAATTAGGGAGTATTTGACAATCAGAGCTTTCTTTTCCACTTATTTATATCTAATCTTCAGAAAAATGAAGGAGCCTTAGGAATTGACTGGAATGGGATTCTAGCATCCCCTTCTTAGAATTAAGTGCTTCAAAAGAGACAGATAATTTTTGTTTGGGGTTTTTGTTTGTTTGTTTGTTTTTTAAGTACTCAATAGAGTCTAGAATCAACAAATGGAAAACCAGGGGCTTAGGGAGAAATGAAAACAACTTGACAATTAATGCAGGTCTGTGAATTCCATTTGTGTTCTTATACTTAACATCTTTAATCTTTGTGATGAGATGTGATGTGAATTATGTGTGGGGAATTTAAAGCCCCTGAAGCCACAGCTGAATCGAGTTTGGTTCAGGTGTGGCCAAGTTTCTAAAGCAAGTATTTATGTGTTCATCACAGTCAACCTGACTGACAGGCAAAGCCATGGGGATAAAAATGAAAAGTGTTTTATAGAAAAATCCAAGATGGTGAAATAGATACACACTGTGCCTCCTTCCTTCCATGAATACATTAAAATTATAACTAAATTATAGAACAACCAACCTGGAGAACCATCTGAAGTCTAGCTGAAGTTTTATAACTAAGAATATAAAGCCACATCAAGACTGGTAGAAGGGGCAGAGACGCCGGATTGGCCCCAAACCTCCGTGTGGCAGTTGAGATGCAAGAGGGATATCTCGGTTATGGAGGTTCCCCCAAGAGAAGTGAGAGATCCCAGCCCCACACCAGGCCCCCCAGCCCAAAGTACTAGTGCCAGGAAGAAGACCCCACACAGGTGGCTATGGAAAACAGTGGGGATTCCCCCGATCCAGGTGGGACAAAGGCTGTAGGAAACTCAGACGGCCTCTTCAAAAGCCCACCCACATATTCACTCCCTCACTAGCACTCACCTGGGGCGCAGGTAGAGGCACAGTAACTCAGGGTGGGGAGCGTCAGAAGCATAAGGGGGTCAGACTGAAGTGTGTAGCATTGGGGGAAAGGCTGGAGGACAGTCACCATTATTCCTCTGTGAGGTCCACTCCAGTGCAGCCGCCAGACCTGGGCCATCTTTACTGTGTTGAGCCCACCCCCAACAGCCAAATCACCTGATTGGCCTGGTGAGCTCCACTGGCTCCACCCTGCTGCCTCACTGGACCTCCACCACCACCTCCATATCACTCAGGGTTTTAGCGTGGCTGAACCTTCCAGGAGCCAGCAGGTGACAGCAGGCCTGAGAGTTTCCTGGCTTTCTAGGGAGCTAGCCAGGCCCTGTACTGGCGACAGCGGTCCTCGGTCCAGTGTGGCCTGTCCCATGTGCCTCCAGGTTTAGCAAAGGCAACGAACTATGGCAATAGCTACATATCTATCAACAATTACTTTCGATGTAAATAGATTAAATGCTCTAATCAAAAGACATGGGAAGGCTGAATAAGAAAACAAAACCCTTACACATGCTGCCTACAAGAGACTCATTTCATACTGAAAGACACATAGAGACTGAAAGTAAAGGGATAGAGAAAGTAAGTTCAAGGGGGGGAAGCTAAATATAAGGTGATGGAAAGAGAAGTCACATAAGGTGGTGAACTTATTATACATCAAGTTGACAATGCACTGTAGAATTGTATGCCTGAGACCTATGTAATCCTTGCTAACAGATGTCACTCCAATAAGTTTAACAATAAAAATGAATTTAAAAAAAAAGAAAAAGTAAGTTCATAAAACTGGAAACAACAAAAAATTGGGGGTAGCAATAGTTATCTTAGACAAAATAGACTTTAAAATAAAGTCTATAACAAGAGACGAACCCAGGAATCCCACTTTTGGTCCAGTGAGGCTACTTTGAGGGGACATGTGCATCCATTTGTTCTTTGCAGCATTGTTTACCATCGCCAAGGTGTGCCCGTCGATGAAGACTAGATAGAGAGGAGGTGGTACACATATGGGATGGAATACTGCTTGCCCAGGGAAGGGAATGGGTTCTTGCCCTACGCGGCAGCATGGCTGGAGCTGGAGGGTATTGTGCTGAGTGGAGCATCAAACAGAGAAAGGCAGATGCAATGTCATTTCTTTTTATAGGTGAAATCTACAGAACAAAATAAACAAAACAGAAACAAACTCATAGACACAGAAAATATCGTGATGGTTGCCCGGAGGGAGAGGGTGGTTAGGGAGGTGGGTGAAAATAAGGGAAGGGATTAAGAAGTGCAAATTGGTTCTTACAAAGTAGTCACAGGGTTGTAGGGAGTAGCAGAAGGAATATAGTCAATAATATTGTAATAACTAGGTATGGTGTCAGGTGAGGACTAGATTTGTTGGGGTGATAGATGGGAGGAGGTTGGGGGACAAGGTGAAAAAGGTGAAGGGGTTAAGTACAAATTGATAGTCACAAAATAGTCCTGGGGGTGAAAAGTAAAGCACAGGGAATATAGTACATGGTATGATAGTAACTATGTATAGTACCAGGTGGGTACTAAGCTAGTCAAGGGGACCACTTTATAAATTATATGAATGTCTAACCACCATGCTGTACACTTGAAATTAACATAAAATAATATGAATGTCAACTATAATTTAAAAATTTTAAAAGGGGAGAAAAGATAAAAGGGTATAAGAGTCTCAAATGTCCAGGTATAAAACAAGTAAGTCATGGGGATGTGACACGTTATACAACATAGGGCATCTAGTGTCAGCTGGTTGCTGGACTTAGCATGGCGATCACTTCTTTTGGTATATAAATGTTGCATAACTACGTGTACTAATATAATATTGTATGTTAGCTCTATTTTTTTAATCAAAAAATGTGTAAGTGTTTTATGATTCAAGAACTAAAGGTCCTGAGCTTGGTATGTGGTTGTGATTGTGGAGGACCACTGTGTTCTGGGAGCACGGTGCATGAGTCCCAGGTCCCCCAGGCCCTTCTTTGCAGGGTCTAGCAGAGCCTCTGCGAACCCTTGCTAGAATGAGACTTCGAAGCACTTTCCAGAATTCCCAGAGGATGTCACTCCACATCTATGCAGAGAGTAAGGGAATTTACCTCTAGGGTGCTGTGTAGCTTTAGAACATTTCCTGAAGAGGCTCAGGGTATAGTTTCTACATCCTCAAAACCCACGCTCAAGGTGGTGGCATTGTCAGTCATGGCCATTCAGAAGGAGTAGCTCATGGAGCAGGGGTCTGTGCATCTTATGAATGTGGGCAATGCCAGCCCTAAGACATAACTGGAGCTCAATGAAAGAGGCGCATGGCCTCTCTGGTGGGATTTAAGCTGGGGCATGGCCAATGGTGACGTCTGCCTTGCCCATTCACTCACCATGTTCTTTCCCCCTGTGCCTGGATTGAAATCTCCCCAATCACCCTGCGTTGACCAAATGCAGACTCATATGAATCCTATTGGCCAACCCTGGTAGAGGCAGCTTCTGGGAAACAATTAGAAATCAAAGAGGGTAAGGCTGGCAGTGGGATCAATGAAAGAGAAGGAATATTAGGGTCATTGGGCCATATCTCAATTACAGCTTTTCCACTCAGTTGATGGATGAATGCCATCCTTTGTAACGCTGGATTCACCATGAAATTTAGTGCTTTTCCCTTCCCCCTCCCCAAGTTATCTTATTCCTTCTTTGTTGCAAGACCCAAAATATTCTTAGGAAATAACCTAACTCTAAAAATTGCTTAGCTGTCATCTTTGGCAAATGCCTCTTCCTTCCCTGACCCTCCCTCGAGTTTACCAGCCAGTCTTTTTCATTATAATTCTGTCTCAAAAATATATCCGCCCACTTCTCCCCATCCTCATCACCACCCCTTGGGCCAGGCCGCCACCATGTTGCCTGGATGACTATAACACCCTCCTCTCAACTGGCTTCTCCACCTCCAGTCCTGGCTTCTTCCCACCCATGCTCCATCCAGCACGACACTGACATTCTTAAAGTGGAAATCAGATCACCTCTTTGTCCTTCCTTAAATACTTCCACTGCTTTCCACGGCCAGAATAAAACCCAGGCTCCTTACAGTGGCCAGCAAGGCTCTGCCTATCTCAGGGATCTCACCTGCTCTGCTGCCCACTTGCTTCCACCACTCCAGCTTCACAGTCTCCTCTCAGGGAGGCCCTGTCTGCAGAGAGGCCCTGAGAGAGGCCCTGAGAGAGGCCCTGAGAGGGGCCTGGGTGTAGCACAAGGCCTTACACATAGCAGGCAGTATTTTACAGTACTTAACATGCCAGTGGAGGGAAAATATAGGAAATAAAGACAGTAAATTATTTTATAGCCAACCAATTTGTTGTCCTCCAAGGTAGCTTCAAGAAGACATATTCTAATGCTTTTTAGGATAACTGGACTTTGAAGGCTGACAAAATATAGATTGTATATGGAGAGGAAATACACTGGATAGCCATCATGCTCCCAGTATGTAATGGGGTGCCCTGAGCATCTTCAAGCCCGGTGGTTGTCCTGCAGCAAGGAGAAATAACTTCTTCTCTTTGCTGCCAAAGGACAGGATCCTGGAGAAATTAAAATAATTCAATTTAAAAGTGTTCTTGGTCAGTATAGCTATTTGCATTTAAAGGAAGTCATTTTTGAAGCAGTCCTTTCAGAATTCCAATTAGAGGTTTAAAGCATACCCATACATAAATGGGAACGCTTTAAATTGAGGTGCAAAACCATATTGAGGTTACTAACGTAATACCGTTTGAGCCATCAAATAAGTGTTCCATAGCTCATAACACATTTCAAGTTATATCTGGGTTAGTTTGGGTTAATAGTCCCTTTCATTATTCTAATGAGCCTTGCTTGCTTGCCAAGCTATATTCTCATTCCATTTAACCTATTATACTACTGTATATTTTTTATGGGTTCCCTAAAATTGGTGCTAAGGGAGTCTGTTCAGTCCAGGGAAGAATGGGAGTTCACCTTTGTGACTCTGGATTCATGCATTTATTCCACAAAGATATATGAGCACCTACTATTTTTTAGGACTAAGCATGAATAAGACGGAGTTTCCACCTTGCAAAAGTCTTTGATCCAGTTAGGGGTGAACAGGTGATTAGCATTCAGAACGTAGCTGGTCAATCAAGGGGTTAAATGCAGTGTATCATGCTTAAGGTGGGCTTCCAGGAGTGTTGTGTTGAAGATGAGACACAAGGGAAAGTCAGCACGAGCCAGGCGAGGAGTAGGTGACCCCCGCAGAGGAAACAGCCTGAGCAAAGAGGCAGTGCCAGGTGGCATCGGAATCCCACATAGGCTGACCAGATGCACCATCTTAAATGAAACAGGAAACAATGATACTGTCCTGTTTCACATATACGCCTGTCAGCCTAGTCTCACTGGGCTAAATTCACGGTGTCAGTTGGCTGACCAGACGTACCATTTGAAACAAGGCAGTACCATTGCTTCCTGTCTGGGTCATCTGGTCAGCCTAAGCCCACATGCACTGGCCTCCCCTGGGTCATTTCTCTTGACCTTGTGGCCTCCTGAGTCTCCAGGATCCCAGGTTCCTCTTCATCCTAAGGTCAGGTCTACCTGTGTGGCACACTATCTTTATTCTCAGATTTAAGTTTTAAATGGGAAAGTTTTATGAGGCAAAAAAAGAAAGTTAATATTGTACTTTTTATGTTTCTGAGGATAAATTCAAATACTAATGATATAAAGTAAAATGTACAGCCATTGAAAATGCAATTTAAAAAACTTATTTTAATAACTATTGAATTACTTTAATCATGGATTTATGAAATCATTTAGGACTTGAAAGAGTGACTTTAATTTTTTTACTTGTACTTTAATTGACTTTGTTAGAAAATAAGCTTTACAAGGGCAAGAATGTCTGTCTGTTTTGCTTCATTCGTGTTTCCCAAGTACCTAGAATAGTACTTGGCACATAGTAGGCATTCCATAAATATTTGTTGAGAAATACAGTGACCTTTATGGAGAAATTACATTCTATGTAAGTTTCCCACATCCTGATTCTAAAGGATCCATGCTGCTCCGAAGAAAGGCATAGTGTTTCCTCAGAGTGAGCAGCAATGGTTCTAACATTGAAAATAAACCAAGGTCAACATTGTTAAAAGGAGGACCCTGTGGGGCCTATGGCTATCTCACCAAGGTTTTGGGTAAAGCCGTCTTTTCTTATAAGTATCTATATGAGGCAGATGCACGGCATTCTTAGTTTACAATCTCAGGTGTTCTGTAAATCCACTTTCTGTTCAAAGCCCTATCTTGCCCAAATAGTTGGGGGGTGAGATTTGCCTTCAGTTGTTTCTGGGGACACACACACACACACACACACACACTTAGTTATGTCCATGTCCCTGGGCCTACTGAGGGTCAGACTGGCTACCACTGAGAAGCCCATTATTCCAAGGCTTGGTCCTTCCCAGCCCACTGGTTCTGCTACTCATGGTTGGGACAGGAGAGCCATTGTACCAAGGGCCCAAGTATCCCTGGACACTCCACACACCTATCCTCTCTGAGGTCCTGACACTTTCAGGGAGCATGTGACCCAGCTAATCATGGGGTTGCCATCCTTTTCTCTTTCTGGCCTCTGGGATGCCCTTGAGCGTGTGTAGGCCACAAAGTTAGCCCTCCGTCCTAACCTCCCTCCCAGACCACAGCACCCTCACTTCAATGAGCTCAGCTACCTCTGCTTTCTGCCCTGCAAAAAATCCTCAAGACAAAAGAAATACAGGCTGGCTGTAGGCATGTACAGGTGAGACAGAACATCGGGAGAAAAAGCAAATTATCTCCATAAATTACTCTGCCCCACACAGTGCTATGCATCCATTTCAATCATTCTTCATTCACAAGCCAACTAAGAAAATACCCCCAGGAGAAGCCCAAGGACTGGCCCCCGCCTTTGGCAACAACGACTCTCACTTCTGTGACGGTAAATAGAGAGCAAGGAGCCTCCTTGTTCTGAGCTCACGTTGGCTGACAGGCAGCAAGGCTCTGTTCTTGCCACTCACATTTAAACCCTAACTGAACTTCTCCCGCTTCTGGGCAAATCTTTCTGGTGCACGAACCCTTCAACCTTCTGTCATTCTGAGGCTTTCTTCCATCCTCACCTCAAATCCCTAGGAAGCTTCTCAGAAACTTCAAAAGTCACTCTCTCAGACATTGCTTTGGTGGTTGGAATATAAATGTTCAAGAGCCTTGACATCTTCTGTGGGGATCTATGAAGAAGACTTCAAAGACACCGCTCGCCTGCTTGGAGAATTTTTCACATTAGTAATAAATAAAAATAATTGCCCCTTTCTATATGTCTCTGATCTCACCCCGAGAGACAGGTTAATTAAACAGTCCTGAAAGACTGCCAGGGATTATACCCACAGGCCTTGGCAAGAATCTGTGTGGTCTCTGGGATCATCTAACCTCTTCTAAAAGGCTTACATGACAATATATGGACGCTGTCACTTGGAAATGAAGCTTTATTGGGGGAGGAAGGTGTTGCTTATCATTATCCTTTTATGAATACCAAAACATTTTTTATCACGAAGAAATGTATCTTTTGCAAAATTAAAACCTGCAACAGTGTCTTACTTCCAGGTACTCACGTGGCAGCTTCCCGTTTAAAGAGCATTTTTATCACACGGTGTACATAGAATAGAAATAATGTTGGCATTAAAAAGGAAAAGCTTAGAAGTGGGCTGGTACCCACCCTTCTGCTTAAAGGAAACACAGTGGAAGGATTTTAACTTTTGTCCCGTATCCACACATAGGAAACGGATTGAGAAAACAATGAAGGCATTCTGAGTCTGATCCTCCACTTCCTTATCAAGCAAATGGAAGAGCAGTACCTACCTCAGAGAGCCGTGGAGAGGATTAAATTAAATTATACCTGGGAAACACAGAGCCCCGTTACTGGCCCACAGTAAGAGCTAAATAACCGCTAGCAGTTGAGAAGATAACTGCCATCCCAGCCACACATCAGAATTAGCTGGGATGTTTTTCTTTAAAACCAAACCAAACCAAACCTTAAGCTCAGGCCCAGCTGCAAACATTCCGAGTCAATGGTCTGGGGTGGGGTCCAGTTTAGGTATGGTTGAAGAAAGCAGGTACAGATGATTCTAATGGGCAGCTACAGATGAAACCCACTGGCCTAAACGGTCCAGGATGAAGGACAGAGAACTTATATCCTTATTACTGGCTAAATAGAGGCAGATGGTAAAGAAAAAGAAAGGGAAGGAGAGAGAGACAGAAAGATTTGAAATACTACAGTAAGGTTGGAAAAGAAATTTGAAAATGACATCTTTTTTCAGTAGCAAGTGTAAAGAGAAATCATGATCAACCTAATTGATGAAGCAATTAGTAAGGCTTAATAATCGTCTTATTAAAACAGGGTTCTCCCCTCGTATGGCTAGGGCGACCTGTTGCCACAGCTGAAACACAGGAAAACACTCAGATTAACAAGGGGGCAGTCGTTTAATGCAGAAATCCAGTTAACATAAAGAGACAGAGGTTGACCAACAGACAGGACTTCAAACAATACTGCATAGAGTCACGGATTAGCTCTTACATGGTTGATCAGTTTTTCTTAAGATTTTGATTCCAGTACAAAGACAGAGAAGAGACTTCAATTACAAAATAAATAAATAAGGCAACAGAAGAAGAATCTTCCTGTGACAAGGAACATCCACCAACACAAACATTTGGTGCTAACACAACAGCACACCATTTGGACAGCTTCTGAAGATGCTGCATTAAAAGTTAACGAGCATGGTACACTGACGAGAAAATTATACTTGCTTTGTTATGAATCCTTTTGCAAATAGAAATGACTCTCAGGTAATTGTTATGTACAAACTTGCTGAAACAAATGGCAATCATACAAATTTTTCCATTGCAATTTTCCTCTTATTCTAAACCTAGGAATGGTCCATGGCACTGCTCCCTATTTGTCACAGTCAAAGCATAAATAGTCATTAAAGCACTTGAATACACAGTAGTCTTGTCCTTAGAAAGGTATGGAGGTTTTGCATGATTTGTCTATCAGTCATCCAGAGAGGGCTGGCAGGCAACAGGCTGGAAGTGAAAGACCTCTTTGTGCTTGGGATCCTGAAGCAAGCTCCACTCTGTTCTCCTCAGGAGTCCGATGTGTGGACAGGCCACCGAGCCATGAACCTGAGTGTGGGCAGTCATACGGTGGAGTCCCTGCCAGACTTTAGCTGTGCGATCTTGGTCCGGCTAATAAATGGGTAAGCGATGCAGAGACCGCCAGCTGCCACGATAAAGCCTAAACTGCACCAGGCGCAAAAGATGGACCAGCTGTAGCCGTGCTCCACGTCATCAGGCAGGCTGTAGACGAGCTTCGGGAGCCGGTTCAAATCATAGGAGACGCTGGCGGCGTACGTGCAGAGGGAAATGGTGCAAAATATTCCTACGAACAACACAGAGGGGACGCTCGGTTACAGCTTTGCCTGCTACAAGGCAAAGGCCACAAAGGCCTTGGTGAAAATCAGACCAACGGATGAGGCCATCGCTCTGAGTTAATAAAGGATCCATAATTGTTTGACGTGAACTACTTCCTTCAACAAACACTGACGACACCTTTGTGGGTCAGACTGGGGGTCAGGAGCGAAAAACATGGGAAATTCTGAGCACTTGGATTATTCAGAATTGATATGGTATATGTATATAAATCTGTATTTGTTTTTTATTACTGAACACAACTTAGTAAAAATTCTAATTATTTTTAAGGGAAAAAAAATCTTCTCTCATCACTCAAACCTAATGCAAAACGGTCTTTATTTCCCTTTCTTCTATACCTGATGTGACACATTTTTATATAGTCGCAGTCATATCCTACAAAGGCTGCTTTTCTTAATTACCATTAGCGTTAGTATTTGTCATGCAGCTTATACCTAATATTTTAAATACATTTTTGCAAGTGCTAAATCATTTTTAAGGCAAAGAGCCTGCCACATACTAGGGCCTCAACAAATCATGGGGGTGGGTGGGTTTTGTGTTTTTTAATGAATCAATAAAAGTTTTTAAATGTAAATTAAATTCAGGAAGTTAAAATGAATGTAAAATAGCTGAGTAAGGAGATCATATAGTTCAACCACTCAGAATGGAGACAATTTGAGTGATATAAAGAAAATGGACAGACCCAAAATTTTACTTTTTTTATACCAACACATGTATGTAGCCCTTCCAGAACACTAAAATTGGGACTCTGGTGACAATGCTCCCAACACAGGATTTTTAGTGCTCAAGTGATGCTCCAAGGATGTAGATGGTTCTATTCCACCACAGTGGACCCCCAAGGATGGATGCCCTTTTGGGGTGGGTAGGGGGTCAGAATGAGGCCGCTGTTAAGCTGAATATGTGGAAACGAAAACAGAAACTGGTCCCCAGTGACGTACCAGAACATCCAGTTCTGTTCCGAGTCCAGTACATCTCTCCTTCATACTGTGGTTTATTGCTATGTGCAGTAAAGGTCACCCCTATTTCCTGGAAAATTGCTTTGGTAGCCTTAGGGATCTATGCAGCCTCTCCATAGAAAACAGAGACACAGATTTGGGAGCTGAAAAGAGGCGTCTAAACGCAGGCTGACCAGAAATACCGTTTTCAATGGGACAGAAAGCAAAGGTACTGACTGTCTTGTTTCAAATGGTCCATAAGGTCAGCCTCCTAACGCCCCGAACTCAGCCCAGTGAGACTAGGCCGACCATACGTACTGTTGCAAACGGCAGAGTACTGTTGTTTTCGGTCCCGTTTGAAACCATGTGCCTGGTCAGCCTAGCTGACTATAACAGACCTCCCCTTTCTAACAGAGCGTTGGCAGTCAGAAACACACCAGAAAAACAGAGAGCAGGTAGCAATGGGGAGAAAATAAAGATCCCCTTAATGCTAATTTTGCGTGCTGGAGTTCTGCCTCCACTCAAATCACGTAAGAGCACATCGCCTGAATACTTTTTCAAATGTGCATTTAAAAGAGAAGTGTTTTAAATTAAAAGCTCACTTACTCTGAGATAATTTGGTATTTCTTCCTCTTTGCCTAAGTCTGTTTTTAAATTCTAAAGTGATTCTGTTTTTCTAAAAAGGATAAAATCTTATCATCTAATTTCTTGCTCCAGATTATAATGGCAAACATATCACTTTGAGTTCTCTAAAGAAAGATCACGATGGAAATGATTCTTTTGTAAAGAAATGAACCAGTCAAAAAAAGAATACTCCTCTGTTCTTTTCAAACCTGGTGAAGAGCAAATGTTCTTACATCTACATGAATGCTTTCACTGGCACCAAAATAAAGACAGTGTTTATATGTAACAAGGTCCTTCTAATGAATGCTGGAAATAGAACAATAAGGCAATTAGAAAAAAATAATCTCTGGAGTATAAACAGGTACAAAATAATAATAGAAAAATGGCCTGTTCACAGAAAAAAACAACTCCATTCTGCATTTAACGGTCTGCACACAGCTGGATGCCCAAAAGCAAGGCTTTTTACAAGTAATGTGGTTTTAATGACCTCTGAAAGCTTGAGTTCAAACTGAGACTTGGAAGCCTCCTTTGATGTTCAATGCATTGGGCCGAGATGCAGAAGATGGGTATTCTGGTCCCCAGATCCACCGCTAATCACTGTGTGACCTTGAAATTACCCAGCCTCACTGAGCCTTAGTCTCTTCCTCATGGGAAAAAAAAATGGGGGACTTGGTTACTGAAGTTTCTTACAGTGTCAAAATCCTGTGATTCCATTATTTCAAAATATGGCACAGAGCAAGAACATCACCCAAAACTTCCTAGTGAATCTTGTATTTGGTATTATGCCACTAAATAAAAAAATAGATTATCTTAGATTTTTCTTTCTGGGTATACCCCCTTTTGATTTTATACTAAATGTTAATATTATTAGCACCTCTCCTCTGTCAACCCCATAGAATTGCTTTTGGTGAAATGAAGTGTAGCATAACACCACCAGTTCACACTGAACAGAAAAGGAATATAAGAAACCATCCAACCTGAGGATTTAACCAGGGGGATGATTTTCTCTGTCCTCAGTGTCAGGAATGGTTGTGCTTCCCCAGGCACTGGGTCTGTGCTTACCTCATGGACACTGTGAATGATGTCACCAATAAAAATGTCTTGCTTTGACCCAGTTGCTAAAACTTCCTAAAGCTAAATCAGTGGCCCACCAGGAACAAAAAGGTCAGGAACTTGACAGCATGCTTTTTTGCTAATCTCACCCTTGGATCCATTTGCCTTTGTCGTATTTTTATGGCTTATTTGCATTTATTTTATCATGAAATATTATCTGCATCTCTGTGCCACTTAAATTCTTTTTGGAATAAGGCATTCACCCAACCTTGATGAAAACCTGCTTTATTTTCTCCTGCCTTTACTCACTCAGCTGGAAGTGGTAGAGGGGGTAACTGTGAGCCCACAAATATGTCCCCTATGCACCCTTCCCCTTTCCCACTAATGGCCCTTCAGTGATACCTTGTTCTCCTTCCCAGATGCTTTTGGAGTCATTGTGAGTGAGAGAAAAGCAAAGATTAATGTAGGGGTATATCTAAGAGTTCCTCCTTTTCAGACCCTCACACCTCTAAGAAATTTGGTGATTATATAGCTGCCACAGCTATTATTTGTGGGATGGGCAGGGCTGCTTCTGATTATTATAAGCAAAAGGACTGAGAAGAGACAAAGTATTGTTTCCAGCACTTCCAACAAGCTTTTGTAAAAGAGGCCTAATCTATTCCAGATATTTTAAAAACAACAAAAAAACAAAAAGCTTCAAAGACACCAAGAAAAGGTGTTGTCTAAATAACGAAAACATCTTTGCTGTAGCTGGATTATTAGTTAGTCTTAGGTCAGTTCTGATACTGTGGAGTTCCATTTTAGTTGCATGTGCATATCTTACAGTACTCGTGTCTATTAGTTTGCTAGGGCTGCCTAACAAAGTACCACAGACAGGGTGGATGAAACAACAGAAAACTGATTTTCTCACAATTCTGGAGGCTAGACATCTGAGATCATGGTGTCACCAAGGGTGGTTTCTTCTGAGGCCTCTTCTCTTTGGGCTGGAGATGGCCATTTTCTCCCTATGCCTTCACAGAGTCCTTCCTCCATAAATGTGTCCAGATATCATATCCTCTTCTTATAGGACACCAGTCATATTGGATTAGGGGACACCCCAATGGCCTCATTTAACTTAATTACCTCTTTAAATAGCCTATCTCCAAATACAGTCACATTCTGATGTACTAGGGGTTAGAACTTTGATATATGAATTTTGAGGGCACATAATTCAGCTCATAACATTTTGTGTGTGTGTGTGTGTGTGTGTGTGTGTGTGTGTGTGTAGTCCATGTGTCAAGTATATGTTTATCCTTTTTATAGGCCTAAGCAAGATTTTACTATTTTAACTGTTTGTTTGTTTGTTTGTTTTTTTAGGGGTGGGGGTTAGTTCCCTGGCTGGGAATCGAACCCAGGCCATGGCATTGAGAGCACCAAAGCCTACCCACTCTACCACCAGGGAACCCCCTCTTTTAACTGTTATTTAATCAGTTATTCAAGAATTAATTATTAAGCATCTACTATGTCCCAGACCCAGTTGTTACTATCTTAGAGGTAGCTTAGTTGAATAATTCTTGTTGGTCACAGCCATATTTGGTTTGGCATGATTTGCTCAGGAACCCCAGGTGTTCCTTCCACTCCACTTTCTCCAGGGAAGGTAGCAGAGACCTGTCAGACTTCCTGCAAGTTGCACACGGAGTCAACAACACCTGCTGAACAGAACTGAGTTCCGCAGTACACTGGGTTCATCCAGCCTGAGAACCAGTTTATTCCAGATTGCTCCACGCAGGTCTTACCTATACAGCAAATTACATCAAATGCTGCTGTGTCCTCAGCAACAATTTAGTCAATGCAAGGTAAGGAATTGGGGCATGAAAGACAAGGTACCACCCCTGCACTCCAAGGGTCCTTCCTGAAAATGCACGAGGAGAGAGGTCACCATCCTTCTCATAGGCTTTCCCTTTGTTTCGCTTCTCCCCCGAGCAGCTGGGAATTGCCTGTGGTCACCAATGATACTCCTCAGCCCGGCTCATGGCGCCCAGGGAGAGAGGTTCTTGAGTCCTCAGCTCGGTCCTGGCTACTGCTGGTTGCATCTTCAAAAGGGTGAACAATAGCTGGTTCTGAAAACTGTATGCAGCTACTTTTCTTATAAAACATTAAAAGGTTTTCTGTCAATATGCTTAATTAGAAGATACCATGATATTATGGAATTGTAGGGATTGCAGGGATATTTTCAGGTCAAGACAGAAGAAAATGCGTGCTGCCGTCCCAGATCATCAACCTAATTTTCTTCCCTGAAACCTCAGGGTGCCTGTGGCCAGCTGGTAAGACATAATTAGGGTAACTGGGCCGTGTTTTGGACCATCCGCCTTTGATGTACTTAAAAGGCTGAAAGACGGGAAGTTACTTTACCCTGGTTAGGCCGCTTGATGAATGGCTTAACGGCAATGCCCAAAGGCATGAACATTGATTTTCTCTTTTTTCACTCCTTCAAACAATGACCTGCCCATTACTCTGGTCTCTTTGCAATTGCAAAAAAAAAAAAAAAAAAAAAAAAAAAAAAAAAAAAAAAAAAAAAAAAAAAAAAAAAAAAAAAAAAAAAAAAAAAAAAAAAAAAAAAAAAAAAAAAAAAAAAAAAAAAAAAAAAAAAAAAAAAAAAAAAAAAAAAAAAAAAAAAAAAAAAAAAAAAAAAAAAAAAAAAAAGCCTCATGCAACTTTTCACACAGATTGCTCAAAAAGGCATTCCTAAATTGTCTTAACGAGATGACTGGGCAGGAACAATACAGACATGATAAAAAATATAAGGAAGAGATCCACAGTCCACAATTATTAAATCCAAAACATCCATTCTTTTTCTGAAAGATCGCAGCCATCTCATTTAAAGGCGAAGCCCGACCTGGTGTGACCTAAGGCTATTTATAATCCTTATCGATCCAGCTTAGTGCAAATATTCACATGTTTTGCTGCAGAAATGTTAATGTATTTGATTTCAGACCCCGTGGAGGGTGTTGGATATTATAGGACATATGCAGCCATGTTACCTTCCCAACATAAAACTTTAACATCCTGAATTCCAAAACATAACTGGCCCCAAGGGTTTCCGAGAAGGCATTAAGGATCTGCAGCTGTAAGTCAGAATCGATGGGTAACCTAGATAATTCAATCCAGCTACTGCAGAGTCTTTTTTATTTGAGTGCATTGAAGCAAAAAGTAATGGCTACCCTAAAGTGGGTGTTAACTGTCCCTGAGCTTTGCTGGGGCAGCCTGGGTTGCGGCTCCTCTACCTGTCCTCAGGACATGGGCTGCAAGGCCCTGCCTCACCGGCAGGCACAGGCTATAAGGGGGAATAGGCCCAGTGGCAGGGAGCCCCCACCCTCCCCCAAGGGAGGGCCAGGCTTGATCCAACTTTTGAAACTCCCAGTATATTAAAAGATGCTAAACACTTTACAACAGAGACATAAAAATCGTATTTATAAATGTTTGCATTGAATACATTACCCCAATAGTTAATATAATAAATTATCCTCATCATTACGTGACTATCGCAATCTCATGGAACGCACCATTTCATGTTGACGGCGAGCGCCCTTCGGAGTTCCCTGAGAGTGTTCTAGTGATGGACAGCAGTTTACAGCTGGAAGGCGAGTGTCACCCCCTCGTCCTCTGCATGTGCTGCTGTGACCACAGGTGTAACCTCAGAGGACGTGAAGTCAAAAGGTTACTTCTGGAGCTTTTGGGCGACGTGAGGTCTGCCCCTGGTCCTTCTGAAGGACCCCTAGAGAAGCCCCAGAAAAGAGGGAGGGAAAGAGGACAGAATCTGGCTCTGCGATGAGCACTCACAGTGGGCAGGGCTGCTGTCACCCTTGTGAGTAATCAAGAACTGTTTGTACGCAGTAAGGCAGAAAGGGAAAGACAGCTTTGAAGTTTCCACTTTAACATCTCGCACTGTCACATCATTAGCCAAACTGGTTTGGCTAATAAGTTCAGGTGGAGAATGAAGATACCAGCATTAGAAGGGGCTAAATTTAGCATCAACAATCTGTGGGAGTGACGGTGACAGGGGCTGCTGAAGACACTCCGGCTTAATTAAAATCAGCTCTTTTAACCCTTCTGGCTCCCATTTCCTGTTACTGCACGTGAATGCCCTACAGCTGATTTCTCTCCTGCATTGGATTTCCGCAGTTATCTCTGAGCTGGTAACAAGGGAAATGGGAAGGCATTGTTTGTCTCAGGAAAATAAAATAGACCTCCCTCAATCCCACAGAAAGGAACAGATGATCACGCCACAGCAGAACACGGAGCTACTAAAAACTGAGCAGAGAACAATGTAGTAACAAGGGGAATATTTTCAGCAGGAAGCTAAGTAGAAGCCCAGAAGACTAAATACTTTCCATGTGATGAGGGTTGCAAACATTTTTCTTTCTTTTTTAATGGGGCAAACACATGGGCAATATTTGCTCCAGAAGAAGAAAAATATTTAAACAACTGTATTTTTCAGGTGGTGAAACCACCTGTAAGTGAATTTTCCCTTTATTCCAAAAATGTTGTTTGGGCAACCAAAAGCACAAGAAGAAAAAAGTGTTGTGTTGTGTTGTGTCCGTTAGTCCTTCAGGCTGGTCATCAGACTTCAAGTTTAGGATTTACGGTGGGTTTGTCTGTGTGTCTGTGTGTGTGTGTGTGTGTGTGTGTGTGTGTGTGTGTGTGTGTGTTTGGTTTTGGGGGGGAGTTTGTTTTGTTTCGTTTTGGTTATTATGGGTTTTTATTATTGTGGCTATTCTTTTGCTTGTTTTGTTTTTGTGTAACAATTGCATAAGGACTTTTAATGATAAATCCTGAGGACCCTTGAGCCAGTCTGGCCCAAAATTACAATCCACATGTGGGTGGATGGGAAAGAAGGGCTGGGCAGGGAAAAGTGGAACTAGCACAGGAAACTTGCCTCCTAGCTCTCCTCTGAGTCAACCCAATGCTAAATGCCCACCCTCCTTTCATTTAATACCAAGCCAGCCCCTCACCCTCCCAAGGAAAACTCACTGGGACTGGCTTTTATGGCCCTGTGATTTATTTTATTGCTAACAGTTGTTTTATAAGCTAAGTGTATACTAAATTAGACATGCATTACCCATATTAAATAGGTCCTTTAAAAGCTACAGACATACCTCAGAGATACTGGGTGTCAGTTCCAGACCACTACAATAAAGTGGGTATCACAATAAAGCAAGTCATAATAGTTTTGCTGGTGGAGGGTCTTGTCTTTAATATAAGAAAAGCAACATCTGTGAGGCACCACAAAGTGAAGCGCAATAAAACAGGGTATGCCTGGACTGCTACGGAGGCTTTTGTCATAACAGCACCTCTTATCTTCCTGACCTGGGGATATAAGGTGGGTCTTTCCAAGTTTAGGGGGAAGGGAATCTGCATTTCTTTGATGTGGAACAAGAGTCAGGAAAATGGGGGCTCAACTAGTAAAAGGAGGGAAGAAAATAGGGAAGATTTTTAATGACCATTGAGCCCCAGCAGAAGCATAAAGGAGTCCTCTAATTTTCTGATGCCCTCGCCAGCTCGTTCTATAATTTAGATTTTAAATGCATCCCTTAAGCAGGCACCCAGTGGCTGGTCTTAAGGGTTCACATCCTCCCCCAAAACCTCAGGAACTATTATAGAATTTTAGCTTCCCTGTGATATCATCTTGGTAGTCACTGTATTCACAAAAATCTGGAAAACCTAAGTAGGTTTTCGGCTCACCTCTATTCAGGGGCCATGTGACTTCTGACTGCTCTGTCTGGATGGTTACAGGGATGACCCGCCCCCCTTACTCACAGGGTGGGAAAGGAGCAATTGGGGGCTAGAAGGAAGGTCCTCTGCCTGTGGTTGTCCACACCAGAAAGCGAAGTGCCACCTATCAGCCCTCAAAGGCAGACTGACAGAAAATGGTGTCAGCCACAGAGGGGCACTGAGGCCTCCAGTGACCTTGGGCATGAGTGACTGTTACAATGAAACGTGCTAGAAAACCTCCTTGTGGTCAACTGAGTAACAGAACTCCAGCTTAGTAGAAAGAAGCCTATTCAAAATGGCTACATAGCTAGATGAATATTAGTTCCGATACTGAGCATACTTCGTGAAATTGGTGATTTGGAATCCACTAATCATTAATGCACTAATTTTTTGTGAAGGAGCAGAAGGAAAGAATTCTTTCCTGTAGTCGACTTCCTGTAGGTAAGCGTTAGCCACCACCTCAGCTTCTAACCCCTAGCACCTGCTAATCAAAGCGCCATCATCATGTGTCCACGTACCTCCCTTCTGATCTCCTGCTTTAAGGTCAACTCAAGTCACTTCTCTGCTTAAAACCTTCTGGTGGCTTCCATCACCCTTAGATTAAAATCCAAGCCACTGCCTACCTCTTCCATCTCAAGTGACACTATCCTTTCCTTCCCAGCTCTCCAGCTACACTGGCTGCCTTTCTGTGGCTCCAAATACACCAACCCAGGGCTTGGCACTTCTGGCTTCCTCGGGCTACAGCACATCTCCAACTATTGACTGCTTCTCATGCTTTAGCTCATAAATCACTGCCTCACCCAGCAAGGCCTTCCCTGGGTCCCCTATTCTACCCTGTTTATTTTGCCCATAACTTTTAGCACTATCATAAATCACTATATATGTCTTTCCAAAACAAAAATGGAGAAGCATTTTGTCTACCTTGTTCATTGGGTGTCTCCAGTACCTAGAGCAGGGCCTGGTACACAGGAAGTCCTCAAACAATATCTGTGGAGTGAAATGAATGAATGTTTTGTGTGTAGAAATAACATCAATGGCGCCATCACTATGCAATGTGCTTTGAGATGACTTTCAGCCTGGGGTGATAGGCTGTGTGGATCTATCACCCCATCTCTCCTCAGGGCTCTGGATAAGCAATGACCCTTGTTTGCCAAGAGTCCAGGCCAGGGTTGGGGCACAGTGTGAAAAAATGGGACAAAAAATCAGAGCTGACTCATACAGAGATTAAACCCAAGATATTTCCATCTAACCTTCTAACAGGCTCCCGTGAAGAAATCAGGGGTGCATTTTTAAGACTGTGTGTTTCTTTAAATTCTGGTATTACCCACCAGAGCTTACTGACTTCTGGTTGCTTTTCTCACACATGAAAAATAAACAAATAGAGAGAGAACAAAGTGAAGCTGGCTTGCTTTTGCCGGGAGAAATGTCGAAGGGGTGCAGCGTACCTGTCATGAGGAAAAGGAGGCCCGCCACGTGCTGGGTCAGGCTTTCCTCCCAGAAGAAGCTGACGGTGGCCACGATGCAGCCGCAGAGCAGGACAGCCACAGCCATGCCCAGGAAGCCAGCAGTGATTCTTCTTAAATCTAATCTCAAAACACAAACAGACATTCCAAATAATAAGCAGAAGAAGGAAAGTAATTGGCAATTGGGGAATGAAGAACTTGTTCATGTTATGAAAATTATTAAGTGACGGGGACAGGCTCGAGGTGGTCTAAGGGATGTACGTAATACATTGAGGGGTCGAGTCTGCCCTCTCTGTGTTCACGGGGAAGTCCATACCGGGGAGAGGGCAGACCGGAGGACAATGCCAGGGTCAATGTGGGTAATGGAGAGCAGGTGACTTAACTGACAGCAAGACAGCTTTGCAAAAATCTTCATTATCCTTAAAAGAGCAATAGAAATGTAGGTTACTACCGTTGCAATGGCTGTAATTAATCTGGCCTGGGAGAAAAAGCCTAAAAAGTGAGCTACAGTGAAATATTGTTTTACCTGAGCACCATGGATGCCAGGTATTTTTCACTTACAACTGTTCCTGCCTATTTTCAAAAAGGATTTGACACAGAGCAATTGTAGTGACGGCAATAGGGCCCGAAGTGCCCATGGGAGACATCTGCTCACGATCGCCCTCTCCCTGTAAGCCGAGTGTCAGGTCCATCCCTCGGCTTGGCCTGGGAGAGGGGGGAGGGGCTGTGTGCCTGACCCAGGGATCAGAACCGTGTTTCTGTGATAGTATGCCTGAAACCTATGTAATCCTTGCTAACAGATGTCACCCCAATAAGTCTAACAATAAAAATGAATTAAAAAAAAAATAAATAAATAAAAAAAATAATAAAAGCTTAAAAAAAAAAAAAACCTGACAGTTGTGTACGCAGTGACACCTGACCCATGGAAACAGCCCCTCCTCCACTTGGGAAATGTGTACTTGGGGTTGGGGTCTATGAGTGTCCTGCTATCTTTACTTCTTTCTGTCTTCTTCCCTTCTTTTTTCTTTTCTTTCTTTTCTTTTTGAACAAAACCAATTTTAAAAACTGTTAGCTACATTTCTACAATCCTTCCTAAATATAATAGGTCCCAAACATGCTGAGGCCAGTCGACAGGTCTGGGCACACCTCCGTGCAGAGTGAGCCGAAAGAAGGGGCACACCCCCCATTTGCAGTGTAGGCGCTTTTACTAAGGGGAAGTAACTGGGCAGCCACCAGCCACCTCGTTATGTGTCCCTGTGTCCCCTTGCCTTCCTAGGGTGCTGCCCAGAGGGTGGATTGCGGTAGCTTCCAGTCTTGCTCCTAGTCACACGCGGACCATCCTTTCTTTTAAGGAAATTTCTCATTTCCACTCAGAGCATCTAATGAAAGCAAGCCATGGCTGCCTAGAAGAGGAAGTACAGACACCACAAAGCAAGGGGCCAGGCACAGTGACAAGTTACAGGAGCTGGGTTTAATGTGAAGGGTATAAGTAGTTCTGAGACTCCACCTTTGAGCAGAAGAAATGTAATAATAATTCAGCTGCTATTATCTCACAACCTCCTAAATTCCCTGTGGTTCAAGTTTGACTTCCTATCACCATGAACAGGCATAAGGTTCGGGTATAATCCACATGGGGCTCGCAACCGTCCCAGGCATGTTAAGCATGTGGTAAACACAGTACATGTCACCAAGCGTGGCTTTCTCAGAGCCCTGCGTGAGCCTGCTAAAAGCGTCTATCCATGAGAACCTCCAAAAGGATTAAAAAGAGAATGTTCAAATACTGTCTTGCTGAGCAGTCCCAGGGTACAAACTCTCAAAGAAATGAGGTTCTTTTTCAGGATCCGGTGAGGATCTTGTCTGACCTGACTAATTCTGGTGACTGTGGCTTTCTAGACAGAGAATTAAGGCAAAGAATTCCAAATACGCTCACAAAGAATGAAGGCACAGAAGCCTTGGAGAAGACTCAGATCTGCTGAGAAATGATCATTAACATCAGCTAGCAAGAAAGAATTTTCAGGAAGTCCTGCTATTAAAGGCATAAACCACATTTTAGCCAAAGACTTCCCCAGTCCTAAATTTCTCAATGATAATATTTACACTATTAGACCTCTGCAACAGAAATCCCTTTTACATATTTGAGATTCACAACAGAGCCTTTCGATCCTCAGAGAGATTTACTTAGAAAACGAGACCCTAATGCTTAGTTTTCTGCAGTGGCTTTAGTCACCAAACAAGATCACTGAAGCCCTTGCCACTGAGTTCATTGGAAAATGGCAATGCCACCCTCTGATTAGGGTAAACACAGAAAAGAATTTGTCTTTCCTGAATTATCTATCACTAGGCATCATGAACGAATCAACTGCTTTTTAGGTAAAGATAAGCCTTCTTAAGCATCACATTGCATGATGCTTTCTAGAGTTTCACACTTTCCTTAAGGTGGAAAGGGTAGTACCCACTGTTGAGAGGTAGAAGTAACAGGTGCCCTCTGAGAAAATTACAACATACACTCATAAAAATATTTTAGCAGAAATACCATGTTCTGAGATAGACACAGTAGCCAAAATGACTATTGTCGAAGCAAAACAAATATAAGAGCACCTAAGGTATAATCTCCTTGGCTCACTAAGACAAGTGGCAGAGCAGGCCCTTATGCCCAATGACTTGGTAAAGAAAAGACTCGGGAAGCCACTTAGGTACAGATGACACCAGGGCACATACACACACTGCAATATCACACAAAGCCTCAGGGCCTGATATTCAGGCATTTGATGTGTAAACAAGTTGTGACCTCAGCATAGTGAAATGACTCCCTGAGTCTCTGACCAAGTCAAACTGGGCCCAGAGGCCCACACAGGATCAGCATAGCGTCTTTCAGTCCAAGCCTGAGAGGGCTGGTGGGAATATTTTTGTTCAGAAAGACACCATTTCCCTCCCCTCTGACCCTTCCCCAGAAATACTCACGAAGCAGGTGCCATTCGTCTTGCTGTATTGTCTTCGTTAAATTGAAAGGAATGTTTCGTAAGCGGATTGGCTGGGAAAAGTGGTACTTGATAGCCGTGCATCGCTGCGCAATACCTTGAAGGAAATAAAAAATGTGATTTACTAGACTGTGCATTTGTATAGAATTCTGCAGACCTATGGCAGAATAAAGTATTCTAAACTGGGTAGGGTGAGGGAAAGGATTGGAATTTCTTGATTATCCACATTAATAGAGGTAAGTCCGAGCAGTGAAAACCTAAAACATGAAATAATTTTTAAACTCATGCTGCATTTCTGAGTGTATTACATTTGGTAAGGATCTAAACTCCCCTAATTGGGTTACAACACTGAGCTTGTATTAACTAAACACAAAACTCCTCAAGGACACATGGTCTTAAAAGTATACAAATGGCTAAAAGAAATCAGCTTGAAATACTAAGTTAATACAGGTAAATTACATGTGTCTGAATCTGTAACTTTTAAATGGCTTGCATCAAAAGTGTCATCCGTGAACCAGGAGACATTTTTCCGTAAAGACAACATTCTACCTGGTGGTTTAGGTGGAGATTAGGTCTTTAGACAACCTGCAAGACCCGATTTTATCCCAAGTCAGCTGATGTGATTCCTTGATAGGAATTTCATTGACCTGAATTCTGGGTCCTGAGGGCAAGGGCAATGCTGAAAAATTTCCCCCCTTTCCTGGTCATATGACGATTTGTAAGCATAATATTTTGAAATGGGAAAGTGGACCCATTGCTCTATCTAGTACCTTCTCCTATCCCCCCTCCCAACCCATACTTTTACTGCATACATTAATAAGAGCCTTTTTTTCTCCTAAAGTATTCTGAATCCCATACAAGTATCTACCTTCCTGTCAAACATAACAAAACTTTCTTTTTTCATCATAAATCATCTTGGTTAGTTGTACAGATAAATGCAATCTGATTAGATTCATTTTTAAAGAGATGTGAGTGAATATTCATCCTGGCAGCTGTTAAAAAATATTCTCATAGATGAAAATAAATCTCTAATTGGTTGAATTTGAGTTAAGTATAATACCTAATGCTGGAGATGGGGTGTGGACTGGGGAGAAATTGTTCTCCTAGACTCAGGTGGGCTGGCGCTAAGAACCACTCCTTGCTAGGGAAATGTGTGGTCCCTTCTGCATCATTGCAAATATTCTCTCCTCTGCCCCTTGCTGGGATCAGGTTGACCCAAGTGGGCAGGGACAATAGCAGAAAGGAGGTGAGCAGGCAGGCCAGGCCTCTCCCCCTTCCCCAGGGAAGGCCGGCACATGCCAGGTAGGAGGTAAGCAGTGCACACCTCAGCACGTTACCTCTCCTTCCCCACGAGGCTCCCATTAGGCACCACTCACAAGAGCCCTGAAAGGAGAAGAAGAAGGCGGTGGGGGCAGTGACAAGCTCCGGCCTGGACAGTAGCAAGCAGTCCTCAGTGATCTCAAGGACTGGGAGACTGGTGGTGAGCCCACAGCTCAGCCTCAGCTGAGTCTGCAAGAAAATGCTCCACAATGCTGGTGTTCCACTCCCTGGGAAGGTGATGAGAGACTACAGGCAGAAGTGGGAGAGAGTGGCTACAGTGTCAGGGGCCTGCCATCCGCTGTCTTGTTTCCTTTTTCTTAAACACTTGTTCCACTGTCACAGCGGAGCGTCTCACAGATTCGAAGAGCAGAGCGTATCAGAAGGTCTGGCTCCCTGCAGCATGCACGTAAATCTGACGGAATGAAACGGGACAGAGATGGGACAGGGAAAGACCCGCAGGGGTCTGATGGCTTCCCCAAAGACAAGTCAGGTCCTTCTGGTATACATGTCCTGGTGGTAAAGACAAGAAAGTTCCCTGCCATGGTATGCTAGAGAGTGATACTGAGAAAATCCACAAGGAGGCATTAGATTCAAATTTTTTCCAAGCCGTGCATGCAAACTTCAACATTAACGGGCTTCCTGGGCTTAGAGAGCTATGAGTCTGGCTCTCTGAGCAGGAACTCCAAAACCATGATCTCATAGCACCAGATGGCATCACACAAGGGGGGGAAGAAACATGCAGAGGGTTGAAAAGAACAAGTTGTGGTCTATAGTTAGTGATTAATGAGCTTCTTAAAGGGCCAAGTAGAGCCACTTTCATGATGACATAAGCCACAGAATAAGATCTATTAATATGCTGCACAGGGTTAGGGAGGGGGTTTACGAGCTGGTGAATCTCTGTTGTTTCTGGTACTTAGAGAGCTCATCCAATTCCAAGCTAAATCATGGAAACCCATACTCTAGGGTAAGGGAGGGAGAACAGTGAGAACCAGCAGAGCATGCTGCACAAGGCATTAGTGCCAGTCAACGCTGAGGCAGTACACATGGCAACTGAAGGCCAGGCAACAGGCGACCTGGTCCCAGCTGTGTGACTTCTGACACATCACCCTCTCAAAGCCTCAGTTCCCTCATCTGCACAAGAGGGGGGAATAATGGTAGATACTTTATGAGGTCATTGTGCGGAATGAAAGATGTCCAGATGAAGGCTGAGTAATTCGGTTCAAGGACTGAGCATAGGACTTGGTCCACTCTCAGCGTTCGATAAGCGTCAGCATTCCATTACGAGTTCTGTCTCGGTGTCTACTTGCGTTCACCGTATGGAGCCATTGCCACACACTGGGCGTCTGTGCCCTGAACGGGCATCACATATGACCCAGGCAGACACCTAAGTAGCTGCCTGCACAATGGCCCACCCAACGGCTCCCCCGTTTCCTCTCCATTCTCACCACCCGGTGTAGGACACCTGTCACGTCGCTCTGAAGGGCCGGCCGCCTCTGTTAGACACACCTGCCGTGGGAGGGTTCGGGGCCTCCGGAGCCTCAGCCGCCCAGCCGGAATGGGAAATGAAAACCCTGATCACCCACCTTTTACAGGACCATTAACCTAATATGTTGTGTATGTTTTTGCAATTGATTACTATAAGTGGGAAATAGTTTTACTTGTCATACTGTAATTGGTATTTTTTTTTAGAATTACACATTTATTTAAAAATGAAGTGCCCCCTAGCAAGGGCTACATCGTGGCTCATTAAGTGGTGTTCATGCTGTGCCGATGTGTCGGCTTGCACGCTGAGGCAAACCGAAGATGAGACCATTTCCGGTCGTCTCTGAGAACAGTAAGTCTGGGTGTTCCTGGTCTGGTTCTGCCTTGCCCCTGTCCGAGGACACCCCATCAGCTTTGCCCCGAGTCAGACCCAGGTACGAGATCCCTATTATCTATTCCTTCTCCTCACCTCTCTAATACACACCGATGACTGTCCCCCAGAGTCCACTACATGTCTCCCAGATGGGTGTCCTGGCCACGTGATGCCCATTTCTTCGTCAACCTCCAGCCCTCACCTGGCAGCGGTCCTAAACCTACTACATCCTCCAGGCCGGCTGCCTTCACGCAAAAGGCCTGCGCCAAACCTAGCAGCCCTGGCAGCCTCCTCCCTTCGTGAGCTGCAAGGGTGAGCTGCACGATCTGGCTCTCCCTCCCTCAGTCTTTGTCATATCCTAATAGATCAGAACGTCTGCCTCCCTCTGAACTTCCCCAAAGCCTTAAGAGTTCAGGCTGTGACTTCTTTCTGGGTCTGTGACGTTTAAGGCATATGTCAACCACGGTTGCTCACAACAGCAGTATAGCTGCGGCTTCAGGTTCTCCAGCAGATGAAAGGGCCAGCGAACAGCCTGCACTGTTTCCTGCAACATTTCAAAGGAAACTTAGAATTCCGTCGTGCACCTGTGGACAGACAAGCAAAGAACTCTTTTCCCACCTTCTCTGGCTGCACACATCCCAATTTCAAAGGAAGGACCAATCCTGGGGTCACAGGGCAGGGCAGGGCAGCTGCCATGTTCTTGTCAGAGAGACTGAATTTCAGGGGAAATCAGGAGCTAAGCAGACAAAAAAAGAATGCTGTCCTCACCACCTCCTTTCATGGATATGAACGGCCCTCGCTTAGATAAATAAACCCAGGACAGTACGTTTAGAGGCTTTATGCTGCCTTTGAAGCCTCCAATGACCAAAACAAGTCCTGCAAGGGAAGCCTCTGGGGGCGAGCCCGTCATCAAACCTCCAGAACTGAAAGGAGAGAGGTACAAAGTTACTAAACGTGGAGTGGCACTGTCCGGTAAAAAGAGAGCGACCGTGACAGAGATCAGTTTAAATTTCCTGATAGTCACACTTAAAAACAAAAAGGTGCGATAAACTTCCATATATTTCCATTTAACAAACAATTCATATTTTGAAAATTACTGATAGTTTATTTACTTTTTTTATACGAAGTCTTTGAAATCAAGTGTGTGTTTTCCACATCCAGTACATCTCCTTTTGAACAAGTCTCATTTCAAGTGCTCAGTAGTCTCACGTGGCTGGTGGTTATAGTGCTAAAGAGAGGACATGTCCAGCTGAAGGTGAGTAAGACTCCAGTTAAAGTAAAAGCAACTGAAGCAAGAATATTTGGTACAGAAAGTGCCTGAAAGGTATGGACGTTATTCTTTGTTTAGCTCCTCTCTCCACCATACACTGTCTTGTCTGCTTTAATGGTTTGCTTATTTCTAATGCTGAATCAACTTCTCAGTAGTGTAGCCCATTAGTACCTGCATTCACTCTGTGTTCTCTTGGGAGCAAGACAGCGTGGATTTGCATTCTAGCTTGTCACTCACTTGCTGTGTGCCCTGGGCAAGTTACTTAATCTCTCTGAGTAAACCATCACAGGAAGTTTGTTTTGTTTTGTCGAAGTGGCGGTCCAGAAAACCAGAAATAACAGTTATGCAAACATGGAAACTGTCATGGGTTTGGGAAAGTGGATGGCCACCGGTTTCCTGAATTAAGTTTTACATTCCCTTTAATGTAGTTATTGTGTTGTATCTACAGTAAAAAGTAATGAAATATTTAAAACTTTAAAACCAGAGGGTCTCAGCTTCTCCAAACCGCCATGGCACACAGTGGGAAGCTCAGCTGACGGGACGGGTAGTTCCGACTGGAGGCCGCTGGGCCTTTGGGGTCGGCTGAGAGCTCTCCCCTTCCCTCCCCCTGAGCATTCTCCCTTCCTCCTTCCCCTCACCTTCCCTCACCAGCCGGGGGGGGGGGGAGGGGGCAGTTCCTATTCCTTCTCCATCTCCCAGGTGCCATGTGGGAGAGATCAGAATTCTGCCATTGGACTGCACCAGTGGATGATGCCCTTCTTTCTGTGGGAGGCAGATCCAGGTAAGAACTGACACCCCATCCTAAGTCTTGTTCCCTGAGAGCTTCCTGTGAAACCGACCACAACACACTGTGGTATTTCCTTCCCATAGGGGATACAGGTTACAGGGATGGGCCCACAGTGGCCGCTGGTCATTCTTGCTCTAGTCACAACATGCTGACCTCAGAGAGATCACTGCAGTCTGAACAGAAGCTGTCTTAATCGTACATGAATGTAGAGATGTGGCTAATACACCCCTGACATTAAAATCCTGGGTTCAAGAAGGTGTCCAAACAGTCCATTTGAGAAGCAAACCTAAGCTTTCTTCCCTCTCCAGTACGACTTTCAATTAGTGTGGACATCAATGAATGTAATACTTTTTAATCAAAAGGTTAAGGCTGTGTACTCTCAAATCTCGGGAGAAACTGAGGAATATAGGTGGGGTGGGGGGTGCATTTCACATGTGTGTGCGTAAGAAACAGCATGCAAGGGTGTAAAGCAGAACACTGGCTTTGAGCACCTGTGTACTGAGAGCAGTAAATACAACCACTCTGACTGAGCCTCCCTTCCCACATTTGTGAAATAGGGGTAATACAATCTCACAGAACCGTCGTGAGGATTGAATGCGATACTAACATTTGACCTTTGAACAAGGCAGAGTCGGGGTGGGGTTAGGGCGCTGATTCCCTTCCCAGCCGAAGAGGCCCTTTGCATCCCCCATTCAGCCAACTGTGGAGCCCAATGGAAAATCGTATTTTCAATCTGCAGTTGAGAAACCACGAATGGGAATGTGGAAACACTGTCTTCTATCCAGGGTTGGTTAAATCTGTGGATATAAAGCCCACGAATGGCAGGGCCCAGGGTATTTATTGGAAAAAATCCACATATAATTGGCCCGTGCAATTTAAACCCAGGCTGTTCAGGGGTCAGCTGTACTTGTAACTTCACCCTTCATCTCCAGCACTTGGGACAAAGTTGCCAACTCTCAATCACTACTCTTCTGCCATCAAAGTCAATCGTTTCTTCTTTCTTCCACTCATTCATTTATTTGTTTGTTCAACAAACATTTAGTTAGCACGTGCCTTTTAGACAGAGGACCTATTTTCTAAATCTAGAATATAGCACTACAAAAGCAAAAAAACAAATAAAGTCAAACTAAACTGTAACTCTGAAATGGGAGAGAGAGCGAGATCTCCCCTGCCACGTGATGACCTCTAAGCGCGGGTATTACCGCTTTAGTAATTGCCCAAATACTCAAGAAAGAGAAGCTTACTGGAGAAAGGCTGCCCATTTTAGAATAATAAGCTGGCAGTGTTTCGGGCAAATCATCCTCAAAAACAATGCACTGTCGGCCCCTTCCAGGTGTCTTGATAGAATCCTTCTACTTGAACTAGACTTTCAAAAGTTTGTTTTGTGAAAATGAACCCTGGATCAGGCTGAACACTACTGTATAGAGAGATTAGGAGAGCAAAGTTTGGTAGAGCTTATTTATGAAAATATAGGCAAGGGTAATAGCTCTGCTCAGGCTGTAAAATATAAATTTTAACATATTTGCTACTGTGAACAATGTTCTCATGTCGCCTTCACCAGATGGGCTGCTGGATTTATGAGGGGATGTGTCACCGACACATATCAAGATAAATGGAAAGGAGAGTCCCTTTCAAGCAGCCTGCAGAATCTAAAGGGAGAGCCTGTTCTATAGCTTGCTCCATAATTGATACAGTTGTACTCCTGAGCTTTGATAGGTTATAGAAATCGATTTTAAAAATTCAACATAAACTGATCATAAACGATATTTTCTACTTTTTGTAAGTCATGTTCAAGACGAAGCAATGATCAAGCAAAACGGACAAATCTGAACTTCATTTCCTTTCACTTCTTCAGTCCACCTCCCACTGTTAGGTGGCCTGGTAGGTACCAGGGACAAGAAGTAAAACCTCCAAATTGGATGGACGACCAAGGGTTCACTCCAACAAGGGCTCAGGATGGCACTCACCACCTTCCAGTGGCAAGAACCGGTGTGGCAGGAAGAAGCCAAATCCCAAAGCCATGTGCAGCAGCCACGAACGGTGTCGGGGCAGGGCCCTCTGTCTCTGGCAGCCTTTATCAATACTCCCATCTGTTCTGGCTCCTCCGACAGCTCCACAGGCATCGCTAAACCGTGACATAAATCTGCAGATAAGCGCTCTTTTGAGACCACCAGGATTGCATTAGTGTAGTTATAGGAAAAGGATAATCATGCTCTTATTTATTATCTAGCTTCTTATGCTGGCTCCAAAGCACCTTCCCGCAAGTCTCTGTAAGTCACACAAGCCGGCATTCTTCCCTTTTCACAAATGAGGAGAACAAGGCACAGACCACTAAAGTTGCCTGCCCACAGCCACAATCCAAAACAGTGATAATCATTTATTGAGGGCTTCCTACACGCCAGGCTCTATACTGAGAGCTTTACTCACATTTGCCCCCCATGAGGCAGGTTCTATTATTACCTCTGTTCTACAGAGAAGGAAACTGAGGCTCAGAGAGGTTAAATAATCCGCCTGAAGTCCCACAGCTAACAAATGACAGAGCTGGCACTGAATTTGCATCTGCCTCCAAAACCAGTTCTTAGATATCTTAACACTTTGTCAGGTGAGGATCGCTGTGATGCATCTGATCATGCCTAATTAGTCCCCTAAATGGACAAGGATAAAGCAGGCAGGCATGGATTGACATGCGGCATTGCCGTTAGTGTAATATAAAATATCTGTGTGTTTCCGTCTCATTTGCTCTCATACCACCCCTACCCACAAACAGCAGAAACAAAGGTTCCGGGAAAGCACTGTCCAAAGCTCTGTGTGCAGATCTCTTTCCCTGCTTGCTGAGCAGGTTTTCAGGTGCCTACACCCCTGACTAGGTCCGAGGAAAACCAGAAGGGGCAGAGGAATGGCTGGGGAGAAAGAAGAAAGTGCTGGAAGAATGGGAGGGGAGAAAGGACCACAGGGGAAGAGATTCCACCTCTCTGTAACCCCAGAGCCCCGGACACACATGAGACCCAGGCGGACGGTTGTGGGTGGGCTAAGGAATGGTTAACACCTAAAATAAGGAAAGGAAACCTCACCCTCAACCAAGTGGAGCTGCCATGACCTGATGCGAATCTCTCTCCTTGTGTGGGAAAAGAGCCCCCCACTTCACTGCACACTCCAAACTGAAGTCCCCATTCTTCCTCCGACCAGAACTCACCCACCTACCCACATAATCCAGTCAAAACAACCATCAGGTGCTTCAGCCTGAAGTACAAACATACTTCTGGTCCAGCTCCAATGACGGCGTGACGGGGAGCTGTAATTCCCCGTTGACCACCTGTGTTTATCACATCTAGCCCTGACCAGTCCTTGTCAGGGGAAGGAGAGAGGACACGATGCATACAGTTCAGAGCTGTACTGTACTTCCGCTCTCATCGCATCTAACAACACGCACGCACGCACTCCACCCCCACCCCCACCCCCACATTTCAGCCCACATCTCATCAGAGCATGCCCACAGAATGTTTCCAGCCCTAATTTTACAACAAGCAGTATGAAAGACATAGACAACTGGGCAGAAAAAAGCAAAAGTGCCAATAAGCAGTCTTGCTAAGCATCACTTAAATCAGCTATTTGGGGATACAGCACTAAGCACGGGAGGGCCGGCAGAGTTTAGCAAAAAGCACCAAGGTTAAAGGTCAACACCCAGCCCCCATTCACTCGGTGGGTCAGCCGCCCTGCCCAGCTGCCCCTTCGGGTGCCTCCCATCTGCCCCCCGCCCTGCACACAGGCCCTGCGCTCAACTGCTGAGCCTCTCCCCTCCGCCAGCTCAGCCCAGCACATTAGCATTCTTATCACTCCCCTCAACCCAAGGGGAACAACTTTCAGCTGCCTTGCACTTAAGCATCACCCTGGGCACCAGAAGCCTGAGCCTGTGCATAATTGACAAGGAATATGTTGATAAGGAATGGGACCGTTCCAAGTTTCTGAAGGATAACTAGGTAATTAAAAGAAAAATCTAATTTAAGAAACTTCTGAAGAAATTCTTTTAAACTCTCTGGCAACATCCTTTATGGATTATTCTCTTTTACCAGGGATTTCTGTTTTGCCTTTGTTTGGTTTTCAAAGCCTGGGGCTACATGTTCCTGGGCGTCCCACAGTCCTCAGTCTCCTCTGGGGGTAACCGAAAAAGCCCTGGACTAGGAGCAGAAAGGCCACTTCCGTTTCGGCGCCACACTCAGAAGGACCTGAGGTTTCCCCAAGTCTGAGCACCTGGTGACTTCCTGCGCGGGAGGTGGCACGCTGCCCTCTGAGGACCTCGGCACCCAGCCAGCCGCTGCCCCCTGCTTGTGCAGAGCAAGGCAAGAGGACTCAGAAGCCACCGTTCATCACCTGGAGCACAGATGTGCACAGATGAAATCAGCTCCTGGCAGGGCTCCCTGCTTCCAGCTGCACCTCTTGGCTGCCTGGCTCGGTCATGGAATGAGCCAAACATGTGGGACTCCACAACCAGACACCAGGGGCCCGTCACTTCCTAACAGACAGCCTGGACGGACCACCATGTCCATCATTCCACATCACCTTCCTGTCCTGGAGTTTGGCTTAACGTTAGATGATGGCCCTCCCCACTGCGACCTTTATGAAATTCCTGGAGTCTTAGTTAATCCGTAAAATGGGGTTCGGCGTAGTAATTTCCTAGGGTATTCCAAGGCGGTCTTTATGCGTGATAACCTTTAATCCATGCTCCCTGCATCGCCCCACTTGGTCACATCTAACTTAACTCCCTGGTCTTCTCCAGCTGGGATTTGTGGGAGAGCGTGTCTCATCTCAGCTGCTGGAACTTGTGATCTTCTTGCAATCCAACCCCAGCCACAAACTGAATGAAAACAAAACAGTCCCGGCCCTCAGAGAGCTTGGAAGTCTAGTGAAGGACATAATAGCATGATAGATGGGAAATAACTCTGAAATAAAGGAGACGCACTCAGAGACTCCACAGGAAGAGCAAAGGTATAGAAGTAAGGAGTGTTTACAGGGACTGACGGACAGGAGATTTGGTGTTGCTGGTGTTGCAGTGTGAGATGGACAGTGATGAGAAATAAAGCACTAAGAGGGGAGATTGGCAGAGACCTAGCAGGAGGCACGCCTTCCCACACTGCAAGACCTCAATCTAGTATGTTATCAGGAGCCACAGAAGGGTTTAAGCAGAGATGTGATATGATCAAATTTCATTTTAGACAGATAATTCTGTCAGATGGACAAAAAAAGGTGGGGGGCATATGAGGAGATATGGGAGCTGGAAAGGTTCATTAACTAGAAGGCTATGCATCCACAGTTAAAATACTATGCAAGTATTAATAGATTAAAAATTGGAAAATTCTCATGCCCTAATCTTAGATACAAAGCGTATGTATCATATTAACTCAAATGCATGCTTGTGTATATATTTGCACAAATACTGGATGAAAATAAATCATTTTTAACGGGGTTATGTAACTAAGTTTCAGGGTTATAGGTGATTTTTGTTTTCTCCTTTGCAGTTTTCTCTATGTTCTACATTGAGATTGTGTTTATGAAAGTTCATAATTAGAAAAAAATATTTAAACTACATGAACTCAGCATGAATGGCACTCTCTTACGGATAGCGACAATTTACATTTTGCTAGTGCCTGATATTTAGTGATCCTAAATCTTAAGCCACAAGATAAACATCTGTGTTCACAGAGAGGAAAATGAAAAACAGGGAAGCAAAATGATTCATTTAACATGACACAAAGGGCTTGAGGCAGAAGTAGACACGAACCAGTTAGACACGGGCACTCCTCAGCTGGTTCAATTCTTTTTGCAGAGAAATTATTTGAACAGAACAGATCATGCACAATCCAATAATTAAGATAGCCAAAATAATTAGAGACAGCCCAACAGACTGCATAATTATCAGCCTAGATCAATAAAGAAGTCAATCCACAGCCTTGAATAAATAAGGCCGCAGGCTGCGCCGCTACAGGGACTGTAATTCCAGAATCCCGTGCTCAATTCTGGCAATATTTTTCTAGAAGCGAGGTGGGGCCAGCATGAGAAGGGAAGAAAGCAGAAGTTGCTTCCACACTGTGCCCATCCTCCCGCACACAGATTGTGCTAAGAGAGGATAAGGCTAACGCATGTGGCACACACACGTGGCACACTCGCTCCCATGCCGAAAGGCGTAGTGTGCACGCCTTTTTCTTTAATTACTCATCCTTCTCCCACATTCCCACTACCCTCAAGAGGTCCATAAACACAACCCTGGATGAAGCCAGAGCTACAGACATGAGACCTTCCTGACTCCCACCTGCCCAGGATGAGCCCCTGCCCCCCTGCAGGGCAGGAAAGCTGTGGGCCCAGGATAACACCAGGCCTGACTGTTTTTCTTCCATGGGTACCCAGAAAACACAGCCAAGATCGCCCCACGGGAGACTGTCCTCTGTGACAATTGTTTTTATTTATTTATTTTAAAACTTCAGGAAAGTTTGGAGTAGGGCTGTCCAAACTTTTGGTTTCCCTGGGCCACATTGGAAGAATTGTCTTGGGCCACACATAAAATACACTAACACTAACGATAGCTGATGAGTTTTTTTAAAAAGTCACAAAAAAAATCTCATAATGTTTTAAGAAAGTGTATGAATTTGTATTGAGCCTCCTTCAAAGCCGTCCTGGCCGCATGTGGCCCGCGGGTGGGGGGCTGGACGAGCTTGGTGTGGAGAAACCCGGTGGTATTTTTACAGCCTGACATAACATTCTTGGCTTTGTTGGATGGGTGAGGTGAGATGATGAGGAGGGAGGGAGGAGGTAGGAGGCTTCCCAAAACTGCCAAGCTTGCAGATTAAACAAAGTGCAAATTAGTCAGTGTCCAAATTTATGCTGAAATGGACAATACTGTGTTTTGCAAGCCAATAAAGTGACATTTGCATGTAAATAGACAGAAAAATGAATAAGCAATTTACATTTTCTTAATCTATTGCAAGTGGCCCTGAGGATGACAGGATAACAATTAACTAGAAGTTCAGCATCACGGGTCCTAATTCAACCTTGCCACTGCCAATCCCCCTGTATCTGCTTTTTCTAAAGGAGGTAGGAATGGGCTGTCAGGAGAGAGAAGGCTAACAAGCCAAAGCTGTGAACAGGCTGACTGTGTAGGATGCCCTGCAAATCAGACCTGGCAGGGCCTGTCAATCATGTGAATACTCTCACAGACCCACCCATCTGCCCTTCCTGTGACCCTTCTCTATTTCTGTGCCTTCCAATAGTCCCTTGGGCTAAGTCATTCTTACCCTGCTCTCATGCACTCCTCTAGGAAGGATGGTCACAAACTTGACATCATGCATAAACAGAAAGTACCATGTACCTTGATACTGAACTTACCTAAGACTTGGTTATTGCAGTACTGAGGAACACCCCAAAGGTCTCAGGCAAGGACCATGAAGTCCCAAAGTCTTCACTCACAGGAGTACCTCCTGAAACCTGACCTTGAGACCGTATGTCCTAACTCCAGCCCTGCTTCAACTTGCTTCATCTATGGCCCCCTGTTCCTAGCCCATTAGAAGCAGAAAAGTAGAATATAAAAAGGGATGGCTAGAGGTAGACAATGGAAGCAGAAGGAAGTGATATTTAGAAAAGCAGCAAGTGAAAAAAAGTCACAACGAGCACAATCTTTTTTTTTAAAGGATAGTAGATTGTGTCATTTAGTTTGAGGCAAATAATTCTACACACCTCTCTATTCCCTAAGGGTACCTAGGTATTACATCATAGTTCATAATGATAACCTTGAGTCATTAAGCCAAGGTTAAATTTAATGCTCTCTGTTTCAGAAAGCAGAGAATAAATACATTTATCCAGTTAACTAAAATGAGTTTTGACGCATAGAAAATCTGCTTTTAGCTCTCTGTACAACTCACCCTTTACTTCCCGATGCTCTGCATAAATCACAAAATGTAATAATTTGGAAAGCTCTTAGAAATCATGAAGTCTGACCCTTCACTTGTCAAATGGGAAACTGGTCTTTGGGAGGTTTGATGGAGCTGCCGAGGTTCTAGATGAAGTGGGGACACCCCGGGCCAGGCCTGCAGCTTCTGGTGTGCAGCGTTGCCCCTTCTCCCGGTCCTACACACAGACACGCACCCCTCTCCACACGATGCTAGTGACCAGCAGTTCCGACGATATTCTCCTCTACCACACGTGCCTAGTCTCCCTTCTGGCTTTGAGTTTTGCAGCGTGAGTGTGCTGTGTACACAGAAGGTGCTTTTTCTTACATTCATGGGCATTACACTCCTCACCATATGGCTACTACAGAGTAATTGCATTTCCCTCGTTCATAATCTCCCACTGATTCTGTAAGACTCTTCCCTATTATTACTCTTTATAAAAGGAAACAAACAGACAAAATCCCAAAAGAATGAAGAAACTTTCTAAGAAATATACTCCCAAAGCAAGAGACCAAAGTTAAGACCATCGTGTGATGGCTCTTTTCTCTCTCTCCATGGACTTGCCTCTCCTCTGTCCTCCCCATCACCATTCACTGTAGCTAGTGAACCTATTATAACAGGTTTCTTTTCTTCCTCTTAGATAATCTTCTAAGTAAGTCTTCCCAATGACCAAAATGCTTATGACAGGCAAAGGTGAGGCCGCCTACTCAATACCTCGACCATAGACAGTCTGTCTTCTGGCCATCTATCTTACTCTGGCTCTCTCAGTAAGAGCCAGCCTGACTCTGATGGGGATGAGGCAGATGAGTGTCTTGTCTACCTCATCTCTGCTTTGGGTGGAAGCATTTAAGTAAAAACAGCTGGTCCTATCAAGCCTCAGTAGTTGAGCAGCAGATCTGCCATTATAATCACTGCCATGAATGACTAAAGAGGTGACCTAGGTATATCCTTTCCTCTGCATAAAAGAGGAAATTTGGGGCCAAGGAAAGTCATAGCATGTTTAAATTTTTTCAATCAGGCTTTCAGTGAAATTAACTATTTTTAGGTGGCAAACCACCTAAAAAAATACCATTCGAGGAAAAATGGAAACTAAAATGAATAATCAAGATTCATAGTATGAATTAAAGTGATCGAATATAGCTTCTAATGAATTATTAAATTCAGAAAGCACATCTTTACAACTTGAACAAAATGAAGTATAACACATAATTGTAGACTTCTCATTTACTTCATGTGGATAATGAGTATTAAATACTCTTAGGAAGGAAAAAAAATGAATAAACCTAGAATTTTTTCCTGTGGTAACAAAAAAGGTATGAGGTTTCTTTCTTTCATCAAGATCTTTTCAAAACTTCTTCAAAGAAATTTAAAATGAGCAAGTGAGGCAAAATTTAAATTATGCCATGCAATTTTCTAAAGGGTACCCCTTTTTTGCTCTTTGTTATAAACTCTAGCTCCAGTTCCTAAAACCAGATATAACTTATTATTACCAATTCCCCATGAAATCATCTAAGAAGAAAAAACAATTATACCATTGAGTCCTTCCAACCAAATGGCAAACATTGCTCCCACAGAAGAGAATTCCTGGAATAATGTAGCAAGTCCAGCTTTCTCCTCTGAAACCCTCAGGAATGAAAAAGAAAATTAGCAATAAGAGAGCGTGTCACATTCAAAAGGGCAGAAGAAAGACATGTGGGCAAACAATTTGGAAACAAGAAAAGGCTTTCAAACTTGGGTTGTCCTAATGCTTACCTGCTCTGAGAGAGAACTGACCTTTTTCTCTCCCTCCACTTTGCTGAGTTAATTAAGCTGCTGTTATCTGGGCATCCTATAATTACAGCCAGTTAATGCTGCCAGAGACCCAACGGGTTGCACGGATCCAACCTCTATATTTACAAATGAGAAAATGAAGATCTGAAGAGGTAAGGTGACTTGCCCAAGGTCACATAGCAAGTTAATAGCAGAGGAAAGAAGATGCGCTGAGTCCCAACTCTCGTCACCTTAATAAATTGTAAGATAAACTCGCTGGGAGGGAGATCACTTCCGAATGGCAGCAAAGTCACCCGCTAGGTGTGCTGGAACAGGAGGAAGAACACTCCTGCACCCCGAATGATTCTCCAGGCCTCCCTAGCAACAAGGCTGACAGCAGAACAGCTCAGCGAAGCGACCAGCGCAGGGCAGCCACCCAGAGTTGGCAATGCATCCCAGCTACTCCATTCTCTGGCCAAAGGAATATGTCTTTGGACTTGCAACAATTTTATTGGGAAAAAAAAATATTTACTATGCCAAAACTGTACATGGAAATACTTTGAATGAACTTGACAAAATACCACAGAGGTACTGAGTTCCTATTCAAGTTATTTGAAAATCACCATCCTGCGAGAGAACAAAGACAAAGGAACAGTGCCTTGGAGGTACAGACGTCCTCTGGAGATAAGCAGAAAGACAAGAAAACCTCAATAATAATATGATCCTTTAGTTAAAAATCCAGAACATTTTATGAGGGAAATTCCCCATAAAAAAGCACTGCTAATTTTACAATGTGTTTTTTTGATTCTTCAAAAATAAAAGCATACCATAGAATTTTTTACATCTAATACAACTTTAAAAAAATACCAAGTACTCTGTCTTCTTTTAATTAATTATTAGTGTCCTAGTCTCTGAGAGCTGAGAATAATTTCCCTTCTCCTTGTCCTTGAATTGAACGAAAAACTCTGAAGTAGGTCAGAAGAGAATGGACCAGATATGACTGTGATTTGAATCAGTCCCATGCAATTTTTTTAGAAAGATCACCATGTGTCGAACACTGAGCTGGGTGGCATCTGCCCCCGGCCTTAAGGTAGGGAAAGAAATGGACAAGGAAACAAACCACAATGTAATGTAGAAAGTACTGTCACAGAAGAATGTATAAGGTGCATTGGGGTCCCAGCTAATAAAGCAATTGATTCTGCAGGGAATGAAGGGTGAAAGGGAGAGCCAAGGAAATTTAGAGAGGAAATAACAATGGCACCGTGCCTGCAGGGAAGAGGGCCCAGGTGGGCAAGAGGTGATGGTATTGCAGGCGGAGGAAGTAGGATACGCAACGACACCGAGAGCGAAGGTCGTGTGTTTTAGGGGGACAGCGCATGGGCCCGTGTCGCCGGATCCTAGATTTCATGGAGAACTGGCTGCGGCTCGTAACCAGAAAGGTAGTTGGAACCACCAGTGAAGGCTATTTTGTGAGCTGCTGAGATGTTTAGGTTTGTTTGCAGCTGTGGGCAGTGGTTACAACAAGGTTCATTCATGTTGTAACATGTATCAGTACTTCCTTTTTTATGGGTGAGTAATATTTATTGTATGGATATACCACATTTTTGTTCATCCATTCATCACTTGATGGACATTTGGGTTGTATCTACCTTTTGGCTAATGTAAACAGTGTTTATATGAACATGCATGTAGATTTTGCTTGAATTTCTGTTTTCAGTTTTTCTAGGTATATTCATAAGGGTGGAATTGCTGGATCATTGGGTACTTCTGTGTTTAACTTTTTGAGGAAATTATCAGACAGAGATTTTTAATAAAAGGAAGGCTAGGATAAGATTGTATTTTAGAAAGATAAATGTACCCAGTAGATAGATATTTAAAGAAATAAGATTCCATAGAGATGGTTCTCCAAAGACCCACCAACTAGCTGCTCATTTGCTCCATCCTGCTTTCCTTTCTTTCCTGCCTGCTCTCTTGCTTTTTTTTTTCTTTCTATTTGAACCTTCAAATTGGCATACAATCTGGTGGTCCAAATATATGTCCACCCACATACCTCGTGGCTCCTCACCATCTTCAGAGGCTTCTGTGCTAAAATCCTGCTAGCTCAGCCCATCTGCAACGGTTTAGACTGTTTTCTTGCTTTGAAATTCCTGCTCTAAAGAGGTATCAAGCTTTAACAAACAGGTCCCTGAGTTTCAAATGAGAGGCCCAGGAGGGGCGCAGCAATTCCAGCAGGAAACGTGAGGTACCCTGCCATGGTTCAGCATGACCATCCCTGCCGGGATGTCTGCGGACCATCATAATACATTCCCCCTCCATCCCACTCCTCCAAACACAGAATCACACACTGCTAAACAACCGCTCCCTCAGGAGGCCTTCCAGGTCTGCAATTTTGAAAGCAAACAATTCTTTACAGAAATTTCAAGGATTATTCAAGCCCAATACGAACACAAGTAAAGTGGCATTTTTTTCAAATTACAATTGGTTAAGTTTCTCAAATTTTGAATATGTGCCTCCATCAACACATCAGGACACAGGCAATAGCAAAGAATGATTTGCTAGTTTTCTTTCTCAAAGATGCCCACCCTCTCTATCAGTAAAGATGGAAATTAATCATTGGAGACAATGCTAGGCCCTAACAGCACAGAGACAATACCAGAGGAATCTACATTTAAAAAAGAAAAAGAAAAAAAAAATATATATATATATAACTAATTCTCATCTACCATTAGTTTCCCTCACATATTTGCCTTCTCACAACTTGCCAGCCCTAGAAACTCAAAGTCCTTTTCCTTTGTGTTGTCATTTCTCTGAAAATGTATTGTTCTTTTCCTTAAGATGCTATATAAGCCCAAGTTCTAGCCATCTCTTTGAGTTACTCATCTCTGAGAGCTCCCATGTGTATATGCATGATGCATATGTTAAACTTCTGTTTGTTTTTCCCTTGTTAATCTCTTGTCAGTCTAATTTGCAGGGTCCCAGCCAGGGAACCTAGGAGTGTAGAGGAAAAAAGATGTTTTTCCTCCCCTATGCCCACCAGGGCAGGACGTGGAGCGAGCACACAGTAAATCTGAAATAGCTAGCAGGAGATCTGGGTTCAGGGCTCAGTCCTGTTTTACCTATGGAATGACCACAGGGAGGACAGGACTGCCGTGTGGACTACCCTGCTGGGGCAAGCACCATGGCTGTGTACACACCAGTCATGCGTCCTCAGCTAACAGAAGCCAGATTGTGTTCAGGTGTCAGGCAGCAAAGTGCTTCCTGGGGAGACGGAGTCCTTCTCCAGCACAGTGGAGGAAGCTGGATTGGCCAAAGGGAATTATGATAATTCCATTCCACTTGCCAAGGATTGGTTTAGGAATGGTCACGTGACATAATTCTGACCAATGAGATCCATGGGAGGCCTGCTGAGAGACTTCTGGGAAATTACATTTACTGCAAATAAAGGTTCACAAAAAAGGGGTGTGGCCTCTCCGGCTTCCTAGCCTTACTGTTGCTATGTGAGGAGTGATTCATGGCACTGCTGCTGTGAACAGGAACAGAGAAGCTTGAAGGCAAATGCTGGGGTTACTAAAGAGCAACAGCATTGACTCTTTAATCAGCCCAGGTACAGGCTTCCTCCAGACTTCTCCTATGGAATATAATACATTTTCCTCGTAGGTTAAGCCATTTTTATTTGGGTTTTCTGTTATTTGGTGCTAAAAGATCCCACCTATATAAGTGGATAAATGTTTATTAAGCACTTTATTAATTGCATTTTTAAGTACTAGACCCACAACTCAAATTATATGTTTCATACTTAATCAGAAATGCTGCTGTACCTGACCTTTTCGGAAATAAAAACAACTCCAGAAAACCACATATATGAGAGAATACTTGGCCAGGAAAAACATTTTTCAAATCTGCCATTTTAACCTGCCAATAAAACTAGAAGAGTGCTAAAACAAGAACTCTGTGATAATTTAGAAATAAAAACATGCTCTAAAAAACACCCATACCACAAATTTCCGAAGTGAAAATCTGGGCCCATTAGTAAGAAGCACTCAATTTCCCCCATGGCATAATCAAAATATTACTGCAGAACCATCTATCTGTATGGCTTAGAGAATAGGGAACTACTCTGTTTGGTACCTCTCAGAGGCTCTCAGAAACATTTATGTTAATAACTCTGTCACATTTGGAGGACATACAAAACTGTGACCTTTTATGATTTCTTCTGTCATTTTTAAAGAATTTTCCAAATCAGGTATGTTGGAATCAGTTCAGAAGACTAACAGGTAATAAGTTATAAAGCTCCCAATTTTCCAAACCAGTAATGGTACCTAGGGATGACTTTGAGGGACTGAAGCACCCACACTTACACTATCCATCAGCTTTCCTTGTAACCCCCACACCTAAAAAATCCACAATCTGGATAAAGTCTCTACCCTCAAAGCGAATCATACTGCTGTCTCTAAGCCTCTTCTACACAAGATTGAAGGGCCTCCCTGTCCAAATAATAGACTCCATTTTATAAATTAAAGCTAATTCAAAATTATGCTGATAACAACATCCCCTCCCTCACAGGCATTCTGATAATAGGCTTTCAGAAAGAAAGGAACAGGGTTAGAGTTGGCACAATGAAAACTGCATGCGATTGGCAGGAGTGTGTAGCCCAAGTGAACATCATCTATCAAAGGCATGATAGTAAAAAAACTAAGGATAACTGCTCCAAGTTCCTTTCAACTCCATGAATCTTTGATTCTATATGTGCTTATCCATTTTCCTCCTACCAATTTGAGCTCCTTTTGGAGAGAAAAGGTAACCCTTGAGGAAAAAAAGGAAAGAAATACAACATAACTTTGATGCTTCTTCTGTGGACACCTTCTAGCTGGGTTTTATCTTTTACTGCTGAATAGTAAACAATTTCCTTGTGTCTTTTGCTTTGTTTGTCTCCAACACTTGGACAAAAAAGGTAACATTTTTCTGAAACATTCGTGTTAGCAGTCACCGTTGTTTTTCCTATCACTCTCTAGTTCAGCTTATCTTTTTATTTTTCTATTATAGTACTTGTTAGTTTTAGGTTTTTTTCAACCAATACTTCCACTGTGTGCACCAAACAAAAGTTTCCCTACAGTATGTGAGATGCTAAGGGTCAAATGACCTGGCATAAGTTACTCATAAATATCGGTGGCATAAAACAACGCTGAGTCCAGCTGGCCTAGACTCCATTATTCCCACTGGCTGCTATATTTTGGGTTTCCTCTCCCTACAGTTTATCTTCTAAGTCAAATTGTCACTCTGATAATCTGGTTCATAATTTTTCAATCACATGACAACTGAGCTATTGTTTTTCAGTGTAACTTCATTGAGTACCACTTAATGGTTATATATAAAATTCTATGACAACTGTAAACATTACCGTAAGCAGCTTTCAAAATTGTAAGAACTTAAGAGATGGCATTCAGACTCAAATGAACCCACAGCATTCCCCAACCCACTCAGACCCAGGGCTTTCCTCCCTGGTCTGGGTGGGGTCAGGGAAAGTATAACCCCGGGGACAAGGAGGACACAGCACCCATGTTTTTCATCACTAAGCAACCTCTTATTTTCAAAAGCATTTCTATTCCAACTCTAAGTAGTAACATTTGTTGGCTGATTGTTGAGTGAAGCAAATGCTCATATCCCCTACACCAAATAAAAATTCCTTAAAATGTAGACAACAGAGATCAAAGTCAAATACAGCCTCCCACACCCCACTCCCCATGCCCCCTAGGCCGCCTGTTCTGCAGCTATTCTCACAGACCCCACATCTGCAAGCCAGTGCTTACTGGCATGGCAGATGGAAGCATCAGTGTTGATTTGCGGTTGGGTGACCTGTTTAAAGGGATAGCAGAGCCTTTTGGAATTATCCATATATGAGTTTCCCACTTGGATTTCTGGAATCCCTTTTCAGTCTACCTGCAAAGTATCAAATAACTTGGAGAAACCAAAGGGGAACATATTACACCTTTTAGATCCTTAGGGGAGAAATGAGTTGATTGATTTTTACCAATGAACAAAATATTAAAAAATCTAAACACTGGGGGACATCCAGCAAGTTATACAAAATAATTCAGTGTGTCCTCAGTAATACAAGATAACAGGAACTAAAATATGGTTTGCATCGTTCCCCTTTTTTCACTTGCTAATGCATTGCCTGGTGGGTGTCCCCATGACATTTTTGTTTGGTCTGCAATCAGCTTATCTGGCTGAGTTACAAGAAAGATGGAGTGCAGCATGTAGTAGTTTCCCGTTGCTGTGCAGCAAACAAAGGCTGTCAGCTTCATGCCGGCTCTCTCATGCTCCAAGAAGTTCAGTTACTCCCTTTTAGTTAAAACTTACAAGAAAACAGATTAATCACTGCAATCACATTTAACCACAGGGAAATGCTATATAAGAGAGCGAAAAAATAAACTGTTGTGAATTTTACCAGGTTTTGAAGATAAAGTCCACTTTCTATTTACAAATAGCTTTATTTCGATAAAAATCTTTACCACCAGTCGTGGAAAGCTTTAGACAGTATCAGTGAGGTGGTGCTTTTTAAAAATAGTAACTGTAGAAAACACAATTTTTTTAAACCTAAAGTAAGTCTATATAATGAAAATAATCTTATCTGAACTGCGCCCCCCCCCCCAAATACTGAGCTAATATTTTGGTACGAAATAGATATATTTGCTATTTGTATTATTTGCCAAACTTCCAATTTGGTTGTTTTTAACTATTTCTTTCCATTTTGTCAGTTGCTTTTGCAAATAGGTGGGAGGTGAAGAGGATGATCAAATCTGATGACTTTTCTTCTTTTAACCAGCAAATAATATAAGAAAATGAGCTCCGGATGTTCACGCAATTGAGCATTAAAGAGGGACAGTGGAATGTCCCTGAAGGGTAAGGTGGACATGGAAAGGCGGGCTCAGACAACGAAGAGACGGACAAGCGGAGGTCACAGCTTGCTTGGCAGAGGTCACGCAGGGCTCAGGAACCTGGGGTATATGCATAGCAGGTATCCTCAGAGGTGAAAGGAGAGTTCATTCTTGCTAACAGTTGGAAAAGCCCTATGATCCGCCTAACTTCCTTCCGTGTTCCCATTCCTCACGGTGTCCCCTTTGCATTGACATTGGGAGTCTCAGTTATTCCTTCAACTGAATGTAATGTCCAGATGCTCCCACAACAAAGCTTATCTTCCAGGCAATCAAGAAGACTTGCAATTATGAGCCGTCTGCCTGATGGGGTTTGAGGGCTCCTCTTAAGCTTTGAAGAAGAAAAATCAGTAGCTAAGGGGGAAAAAATCACAGCAACTCGGGTATAATTGGATGTGAACTTTCTATGACATAGCAAAAACTCTTCGTTTTTCCCCCTCACGGTCTGCTCATGTTATCCATGAAACAAGGTGGATACAAATGTCATTGATTCTAGCAATTTGGATCAGAAACTACTTAAAACACCAACCACTTTTGTGTTTATAAATTACTTTTGAAAGAGCATTTCCGTGTGCAGATGGAAAAAATGAAAGCAAGTATCTTTTTTGATAGGAGAATGCAAGGAAGAATTTAATTTCTGTTCCACAAAACCTTCAGGAGTTTTAGCAATAGGATGTGTTAGAACACAGACTGGCACATTTGGGTATGATGAACCTCAAAACACTGTGGAACAAAACTACAAATCTAGTCAATAAGAGTTGCATAGTATGAGCTGGCAGTTGTTTAATTGAAAAGAGTTCATTTATTCCTATGTCTAATGTCTGAACTGACACAGAAATAAACTGCATCTTCTTTTCTCCCCTGTGCAGGATAAATGTCTGTGATGTAAGAGTGCACTGGAAGACCCACCATAAATTTCAGCCATGAGAGGGAGAATCAGCCCTTTCTTTGCCCGGATGAGAAACTTGGCTCTGCTAATGAACAGTGAGAAAAACAGTCTTCAAAGTGGAGTGTGTACATGCCTGGGGCTACACACACAGTCCTTTGGAATGTGGGGTGAAATCATTGAACTTCCATTTTTATCTGTTTATTACCACATCCCTTCAAAATTGGCTTTGGTCTGTGTTTTACGACGTCTGTGCTCGTACAGCCCATCCACGTGATTTAAAAATGAATAAATACGAAGTATACAGAGTGACGCTCAAAACAATTCCGGAGACCACTTGCCTTGCGAAGGAAAGAAAGGGAACGTCTCAATGACACCCCCAGCACTCACTAAACTGAAGAACCCTTTGCCACCAGCATCTTCTGATCCAAAAGAAGGTCAAAGGACACTATGTGAATTAATGGGTCAAGGAAGAGAAACAGTGCTAGCTTCGCAGCTTTCCTAGATGTATCTGCTCTTGGGAGATAATTATTCCAACACAAACGATACTTTGGTCTACAAATGAGCTGAAGAAAATCATCCATCTATTTCTGTGTCAGGTAGAACTTGGTGGGTCCTGTACAGACTATTAATTTCATGGAAAATAAGCAACAGGGGAAACAGATAAATCATTAGCAGAGTGAAGAACAGACCTAGTGAATTCCTACCAATTCTCCTACTTTCTTTTTATTGCAGAGAGCAAAATGACAAAGTATTTATGTCCCATTGTCTTTGATATCTCTGTTTATCTCATTAGGAGGAAAGCATGCTTCTGAAACCACAAGGACATGTTTTATTTCAAGTTTCAAGAATTCAATCCCAAATGATTATAGAAGTTAACATTAGACATACGGAATTATAATCTTCACATTTCTGAAATTCGATTATTTTAAATTTCATAAAAACAAGACACTGCAGCATTAATTTTCTATTGGTTTATTGCAGGCAATATATAATATTAGAATTTGATTCACATAAACAAGGTACATATATTTGAAAAGTAATGGTAATTGTTTTTAATAAAAAATTTTAATTTAAAAATTATAAAAAGGTCAAGTTAAGGCTGGCAAGAACAGTTGGAACTTTTGATATAATTTCAATGACTAATTACTATTCAAATTTAATTTCTCCAAAGTTCTACATAATGTATTCACTAGTCTCATCAATGTTTATTTATGAAAGTCAGTGTTTTCAGTAACTGAAAGAAGCATTATATAATGTTTCCAATTGAGTCTCCTTCCATCTGCCCTCCAATTTTACTGTTCATCCAGCAGTTTAAACCTAAGAATCACACTTGGAACAGAATGACTGGGTGTCCCCAAAAAGGTACAGTACTCCATCACTTTGCACTGTATTTTCTGTCATTTCCCTAGCAATGCTAGCAGCCTTCCCAAAGTCCTCATCCCATAACCCACTAAGAGCAGTTACTGTGTCGTCCAATAGAAAATGACCCCACAACGTGACACAAACTCATGGGGGCAGGCATTTTTATCCGCTTTGTTCACTCCTGTATCTTCTCACCTAGAACAATTCCTGACTCTCAATATTTATCTGCTGAGTAAATAAATAAATTGGGTGAATGAATGAATAAAATAAATCTTATCAGCTCCATTTTACAGATTAACTAAGACTCAGAGAATTTCACGAAGGTAGCAGATGGTAGTGCCATAATTTAATGTAAGCCAATGTCCAAGATAGGGAGGCGACGTGGAACAAGAAGCTATCTTAGGTAGGCTAACCAGTTTCAAATGGGACAGAAAACTACGGTACTGTCCCATTTCGAACAATATCTATGGTCAGCCTAGTCTCACTGGGTTAAATTCCAGGTGTCAGGAGGCTGACCCTACGTACCGTTTGAAACAGTACCATTGTTTGTTTCCTGTCCCATTTAAAACAGTTCGTCTGGTATCTTTAGGTCACCTCCTCTCATTTTCTGGGCTCCTTGCACAATCTATGCCACACACCTGTGCCTCACTGATGGCCTGTGATTTTTACATATAAAGAAAGGCTTCTTTCAAACCCTTGACTAGCCTAGTGTCACTGAGCGGCCTGAGGCTCCATGCTTTAAATCCATTCTCTCAAGTTGCTAACTGCTAGGCTCCCTCAATTTTTCTACCCTTCTTATAGCTGAGTAGAGGATGACTTCATTTGCATTCTTATCTGAGACAGTTTTTACTTTGACCAGCAAAGCTTCTTTAGCATCAAAAGTTTGCTGCAAGAAAGGCCGATATGAAAGAATAATTTAGTCAATTGACCAACTCAAACACAAAAGAACCCCCACATACTTCTATGTAGCCAAAATCTGTCTAATATTACCTGGCACATAATAGGCTTTCAATGAGTATTTATGGCATTAAATAGTAAACTATGAAAAGAAAGTGTAGACCTAGTATCTCTAAACATTTGTACCTTCCCATGTTATCCCAGTGGGCAAGACAGTGAAATGTGGATTGGTCAATACAGTGTAAGAGGACTTGTGTCAAGAAATACAACTACGTATTCAAACTACGCTGGTGGATGCTCCGTTGTCAGCCTGCTAGAACAGCATATAGGGTTCTAGTCTTGGTTCTTAATGTGTTCACCGATAACATCACCTTCATTCTCATGAAAGTCCTGGGTGAAGGTCCAATCTACAACTTCGAGGATCACTCTGGGCTTGAAGTGAAGTAGAATCATAATGAAAGGGCAGCAATCAGACTGTGATAGATTTTCCCAAATATTTGTCCCATTGAGATCAATGCTCTTCTGGCTCATGTGATTCTTCTGAAGCAGATTAATACCATGGAGTCTAAACATTACATTTCTAAACCAACCTCTCACATTGTCCACATTGAATGTTTGTCCCTCTTCATCTCTCAAAAATACCTGCTTCTAGTAATGGGAAATGCAGAAATGCAAACAGTTCCAGTTGTGAAACTGTTTTCCATATGATCAACCCCACATTTTTCTCTGCAGCTTTCACCCACCTCCTGCCTTTGCTCCCTAAGTCCAGGTGAAGGAAGGCTGACCTCTTTTTTTCTCAAAAGCCCATTGAATCTGCCAGGTGGTTCTTGTGACCCTTTCCTACCACTGCCCCCATCTCTCCCATGTGAGTCTACTTTTCTTCATTCTTAGTATTAAAATTTCTAAACGTTAAGACTCATAAACAAGAAAATTCAGAGAAGAAAGTACGAATGGAACCCGGAACCCTCGTTATCCAGTTTTTAAATTAGGTGTGATTATTAATCACATAATAATTATTATGTGATTCATTTAAGGAATTCATACCACACCCACTAATGTCAAATGCCAAAACAAAGGTAATAATGTTTACATAATGCGGGTGCCAAAGTCATCTGTCTGAGAAAGAAAAATGTTGGTGATGTTTTCCTTTCTCACGTGATTCATAGCTATTCATTTTAAAGCTGTTCATTTCACCCATTCGCTTCACAGATGATGAAACTGAGATCCAGAGGAGTTGTGTAACTGGCCCAAGGTAGGTTAGTAGCAACGTTGAAGGTCCTTCAGGCATTTTCGCCATCTTCCAAATAACAAATTATGGCCCTATAATGTACTGATGTCTGTCATTTTCTCCAAACTCCTCATGTCTTAATAATGTCAGCTCATTAACTTCCCAGGAAGCTAAATTTACATTGTTATTATTACAACAATGATAGATTTTAGAACTAGAAAACTCCTTAAAGAATAGGCAGCCTTCCTAATACTCCAGAAAAGAAACTGAGGCCCAAGGAGTCCTGGTCACCTGTTGGAGGCTACATGGCAATTTAGTAGCAGAGCCAGCAATGGCACCCATGTTTCCCAATTAAATCTAGAACTTCATAGTGTACAAAGGATTAGCTAAACATCACCAATACTATAAACCTGAAATTGTTTTCATCTAAAACACTGCATTCATAACCAGAAAAATAGAGTTCCTTTAACTAGTCTACAATTTCCATTCCATATGCAAGTACTAGACGGACAACCATTTGTCAGAAAGATGGTAGAAGAAGGAATTTGAACAGTGGGTGGGAGATTGGGTTCAATAACCTCTAATGTCCCTTCTACGTCTAGAATTATTTGATTCCCGACTGCCCAGAAGCTGCGCACCTCGGTGAGCCAGGGCACCTGCAGAGGTGGGGAATGGGCAGTGTCCTGTAGGGGGTTCCCTCTCCTGCTGCTGGGTTGGACTCTGCCCTAATGTTGCAGGCATTACTCAATATCCAAGGTACATGCAATCAAATACTCTAGGCATAGAAAGAGTGTAAGGAAATGCAGGTCTGTCATTTCCAAAGACAGACTACACTGCTTAGCTTTCAAAATTGCCTTGGCTAAATGAGCATTCCATAACTAAGCCTCCAAATTCAGCTTTATGGTTTGTTCCTATACTATGTTACTATCAGAATTAATTATGCAGCATCTTCATGAAGAGAAACCAGATCTGGATGCACGTTAGGAGAGGAAAGAGAAAGGTGTACTTCCCAAAGGAAAGTTACTCTATCTGATTCCCCCACAAGGCTCTGGAGTCCTTCCATGCACACACAGGTTTCCCCAGCTGAGCTAGCCACGGGAAGGAGGAAGTTGACATGTTTGAGAAATGAAGAATGTGCCAACTAATACGACTCGGAAGGCCAGGATATTAACCTCCTCATTTCTAAGCAATTCCATTCCAAACTGTACTTCAACACAAGTCTGTTCATTTGCTTTCTTGAATGGCTACCTAAATAATAAAAGCTACTGGTTTTAGACTATTTCCTTTTTTGCAATAATGAATCCAAAGGAAAGAAGGTTTTCTTTTCATCTCAGAGAAAAAGAATTTATATTAAGGGTGGAGCTCTGCAAGTTAGAAGGAAGCTTCCCCAATAGGATTGTCACAACGAACATTTTTACATAAACAACATTACCACAAAACAAACAAACAAACAACCTGATGACATGCGTGGGGACCAGGTGTTGTACAGATTTCCTAAGAGCAAGGATGCTCTACAACTCAGTGCCAAATTACCAGCCAACAACAGAAAGAGCCTCACGAGATACCCCAGACACGCAGGAGAGCGCGGTTATGTGGGGTACCATGTGCGCATTCAGAAAGCCAGGCATCCAGGATGTGGGCATCCAGGATGTGGGCATCCAGGATGTGGGCATCCAGGATCTGGGCATGCAGGATCTGGGCATCCAGGATGTGGGCATCCAGGATCTGAGCATGCAGGATCTGGGCATCCAGGATCTGGGCATGCAGGATCTGGGCATGCAGGATCTGGGCATGCAGGATCTGGGCATCCAGGATCTGGGCATGCAGGATCTGGGCATCCAGGATCTGGGCATGCAGGATGTGGGCATCCAGGATGTGGGCATCCAGGATGTGGGCATCCAGGATGTGGGCATCCAGGATCTGAGCATGCAGGATCTGGGCATCCAGGATCTGGGCATGCAGGATCTGGGCATCCAGGATCTGGGCATGCAGGATCTGGGCATCCAGGATCTGGGCATCCAGGATGTGTGTGGGCAGGCCCCCTGCTCTCCGGCCCTGCTGTGCCTGGACACTGAGCATGGCCTGCCCAGTTATCAGGAAGGCTGAAAAAGTAATGTCCTGAGTCCAGCTCTCCCCGCCAATGCACTGACGGTCTACTGGAGGTGTGATCCTTAAGAACCCTGCACACAAGGGCCTTCTTAGCTCCCCACCAGCCTGCCAGCCACCACACCAGTTCATCCGCCACCAACACTGACGCTCGATGCAAGGGAAAGCCCCTTCCCCCCTTGCCGGGGGTTTGCACCACTTTTCTTCCAAAGGTTTTTCCGAAAGCACAACTTGAGGGAAGGAGCCCGCCGGGGAAAGGTCGGGGCGTGTTTTTTTTTTATTGCTACCCCCATGGGGAGCAGTTTCCAGAAAACCGACCCTTGCGTTCCGGGTCAGGGAGGTGTACAGACGCGAGGGAGGAGAGGGGAGGCAAAGGAGGAGGCAAAGGACGGGAAGGAGGAGATGAAGGCGGCGTGGCCGAAGCACAGACTCCACGCAAGGGCGGGGAGGGCAGGAGAGGAGAGTCGCGGGGGGCAGAAGAGCCAGAGGAAGAGGAAAAAGGAGGACGAGGGGAGAGAAAGGGAGAGGGGCCGAGCGCGGCGGGAGGGACGAGAGGAGGCGCCCGGGCGCGGAGCGCGGGGACGCGGCGGGGAGGTGGCCGCCAGCCCCGGCGCGCCCCTCGGGGACCGCGGGCTGCGCTCCACGCGCGGGCGCCCAGTTCGCGGGGCGCGCCCGCCGCTCACCTTTCAAGATGAGGGTGTCGATGTCCCGGTCAATGCCCAGGAAGTAGCACTTCCTCCAGAGGCCCGAGTAGGTGGCGAAGAGCGGCCGGCCGCACTCGGCGTCCAGCCCGCCGAGCCCCAGCAGCGAGCGCCAGGACTCGGGGTCCGCGCGCCCGGGACCGCCCGGGAGCAGCCGGCGCCCCAGTGGGGGCGAGTCCCGCAGCGGCAGGTGCGACAGCGGCATCAGACGGTTCTTCTGGTCCGGGGGATCGGCGCCCGTGCGGCTGCGCTCGCAGCTCTCCTTGTGGCGCCGGGGGTCGGTCTCGTACCAGTGGTCGGTGAAGATGGCCGTGACGAGCAGCCCCAGGGAGCAGAGGCTGAGGCCGAGGCTGAGCGCCGTGATGAGCGCCCGCGGCTCCATGGCGTCCCGCCCCGCCGCAGCCGCCGCCAGACACAATGCACTTGGCCTCGGCGCTCCTCCGCGCTCCCCGCCGCGCCCGCCCCCCGGCCCCCCACGGCCTCGCGCGGCCTCCGCGCCCCCGGCTGCGGGCCCCGCCGGCCCCCTCTCCGATCCCCTCTCTCCCCGTCCTGCCGCCCTCCCGCCCTCTGCCCGGCCCCCGGGCTGCGCGCCGACAGCACTTTCTGGCCCGCCCCCTCCTCTCCGGCCCCCGCGCCCACCCCCCGCGCCCCTCTCCCCTCCCCCAGACCTAATCGTCCTCGCTCCGCTCCCGCCGTCCCCTTCCCTTTTGAAGCCCTCCTCGCCGCCCTCGCTTTCCCCTTCTCTCCTCCTTTCTCCCCCTACTTTCCCCTTACTTTTCTGCAACTCCTCCTCTCCTCTCCCCACCTGTGTGTCCCTCTCCTTCCCAGCTCCGGGTCCTTTTATGTCCCTCTCCTAGACTCCAGGCTCCTCTCCACCTCCCCCGGCGCGCATTGCCTCCAGCCCTCTCCCCTCCAACGACCTCAAAGACATCCAGCAGCATCAGACTCAGTCTTGTGACTTGTCCAACTCGATTTTGATCGGTGTCCCGTGTTGTCCCCCGAAGCAAATCCCATCCAGGTCGGGCTGTGTGGTAGTATTTAACTCCTTGAATCCTCTCTCTCTTTCTCATTGCAACCTCTGAGCATTCTCTCTGCTCCAGCCGCTCTTCTGAAAGGACACCAAGCATCACTGAAGGGACAGACTGATGGCCAGAGGGTTTCTCTCATTTCACTTCAGGCTGCATAGAGATGAACTTCTTTTTCCTTAACCACCATCATCGCCCACCAGAGTGACAGCCTCCAGGAATTTCTAGAAGAGCATGGGATCAATAAACCGTTGCAATGGCACCTGCTCTGTGAAAGTGATTATTGCCTTTGAATAAAGAAATGCCCCAGTAATAAATCGAAGTAACGATTTGGCTCCTGTGTAAGTTTCTTGCGTGGCCTGGGAGAGCAATGCTACACACCCAAGTCAATATGTCAGCTCGCTTCCGTTCTTCAGAGGAGACACAGCCCTCACAGATGTTAATTCTGACACTGGCAGGCAGATTCACATTTTCTAAAATGAAGAAATGTTAGGACCCAGGATGCTGAAAGAGTTAATTGCTCATGTTGTGCCGTCTTACAACAGAGGTGCAATATCCTTGTGCCATTTAATGCCCTTGAGGCCCATGTCAGAGACAGAAAACCATGCTGCATGAGCCCAGGGATGCCAATTCTTAGGTTCTTATGGAATGAAATATTAATGACCAAGAGATTATGAGGCATTCATTAAATGCTAAATGTCATTACTCCACGATATAATGGGACTTATTAATTAGTGCCCCATATCAATTGATGTTAATGTGATTTATGTATTTCTTCTGGAATGACATCTGTAAAGGTGATATAAGAATCTCGCTCAGATTTATTTTCATTACTGTTTATGCTCAGTTTCTTCAGGGGTTATTCATATTTCTAACGGAGACTTGTACCGCCTCTGAGCTGTTCAGTTCACAGATCACTTAAGCAAATCTTTCAGTCATATCAGACCCCTGTGCCCATTTCTGCTGACCTGACAATGTGAATTATTGCTTGGATTTTCTCATAGCTTCAGTAAGATCTATGGTAAGCTCCAGTCTAATTAAGGAAGACAAAGAATTATAATTTCAGTGCTCCTCTCACCTACAAGCTTTCCCTTAAAAGGAAACGCTAAGCTCATCAAAGGAGTCTTATCTGGACTTACACAAAAATGGTGAGACTTAGAAGCTTTCTTTTATTTATTCTCTGTAATATGTATAAAGTCCTAGATCTTTATGGACACACAGAGAGAATACCTTTAACTGTGAGCCTACAGTTGACATCTGAAATTCACTCAAGGTATCATGTGTCCTTTTATTTAAAAAAAGATGCCTCTTGAGATAAAGTGATTACAAACCTTGCAAGTCTTACAGGTGGTCAGAGCTTTAACAAGTCCTCATCCCCTTTTCAAACACTGATGTTCTATAGGAAATACATATTCTGCCATACTTCAGAGTCACCTGATTACCTTCACACAATAACCTTGTCCCCATCTGGAGGAGACAGAAGGAAACCTCTTTTTCAGGCACTTCTGGGGAACTTAAAAGAACATAATGCCCTGCCTCATTTGCCTAGCCAGAACACTTGCAGCATATCCCGCTTAGGAAGTAGCATTATCCTCAAAGTTCATTTACGTCTATGTTTAAGACCAGTCTCAGCATATAATCCAAAGGTTACCGTATGATGGATTACCCTTGACAGTATTTCATAAAAAATGTCACACATTGCAAATACGGGCCAGCAGCATGTAGTAAGCGCGCGGCCTCAGCTGGTGCAGTATTAATGCCATCAGCAGGGATGTGACATATGATGTATACACAGGCTTTGTCACGGCAACTGCACGTTGCTCCACTCATGTCCTTAAAATTTCTCTTTGGGGTAATTCCAACAATGAAATGCTGCCCGCGACCCCCACTCAGTTAGGGGAACAGGAAATACTAAGTAAATGGCTCCCATCTTCAAAATGCTCCCAGTCCAGTGACAAGGTAGCATAGACTGTTGTGTGTGCTCTGGTAGAAGTAAGAACCAAGTGTGTGGGAACACGGAAAATGGAAACACGAGCTGCTGTGCGAGGCCCGCAGGCTACTTAGGGACAGTAACTTTTGCGTAAATTCTCGAAGGATGAGTTCAACTCTACCAAGAGGATTAGATCGGGCATATTGGCTTCCAGTCAGACTACGACTCTTCGATTTGCATGGCTACCTCACAAATTTGGAGGCTTCAATATCTGAGGCCACTGTAAAAGAAACATTTTTTTCCGTGTTTTTAAATTATAAAGTCATCAAGTGCGAGCGCCTGACTACAAGCTACATACTTGCAGATGAGTGGAAGCAGCAGCCTAACCAGCACACAGTCGCTGTCTGAGGGCATTTAGCCTGGCGGGGAGTCAACACGCTGTGAGATCAAATATCCACCCAGAGCACCGCGGCATGTCTCAGCTGTGGCTGTGCTGTGACCTCAGTGTTGTCAAACTTAGCATGCTCTTCACTTGTCTTAAATCTCTCTTTGCTGTCTCCAGCTCTGATATTCCCCCATGCATTCAATATCCCTCGGAGAACAACAAAGCGCTAAAATGACAGGGATGGAGCCAGAGAATTTCCACCTGGGTGTCTCACTGTATGATTGGACTCAACATGTCCAAAAGTAAATGCTTCTATTTCCCTGTGGTCCAGCTGCCCATCCCCACTTCCCTCTCTCTGGTACAGACAAGTCATTCAAGTCACTCGGACTCGCTATTTGAGAATTATCTATCACAATCACAAAGCGGTGGGGATGTTTCCTTTGACATGTCTTTCACAGCCAGTTTTTTCTCCGTATTTCTTCCAACGGCTGTCACTATATCACTGTCATTTCACATCTGGATTCTTATTACGGCTTCCCCCTGGCTCCCCACCATTCCAGGAGCAACCCTGCCTGCGCTTATCCCAGATCCTGTTGCCAAACGCATCTTCCTCAGATGTTATTTTGATTCCATCCTCCTTCATCCACCAACTCTCCTTTCAGTCAGATAGAATTATCTACCACAGTAGACTCTCAGTGAACCAGCACCCACGGGGATTGGTAGATGCCGGATAAATGCACCCGGCACTCTCAAGCAACTGGCAAAACTCTCAAACAACCAGCAAAACGGTCAAGCAACCAATGAACTGAGAGGCTACTGTACGTCACTCCAGCGCGCATCGTGCTCCTGTCAGTATTCCTACAGCAGTGAAACATCCCAATGTGTCGACATGTTTAAATATTGAGAAAACAAAAACTTTGCCTGCTACACACACATTTTATCATAATATATAGGTGCTTTCTGACATTCATTGTATTTCTCTTTACAGTCAGGAAATTCTTAAATAAATATTTTCTTATAGCAAGGTCTGAATACTACACTCACACACACACACAGATCTGCAATTATCACAGAGCTCTGACAACGACTTACTGACATACCCATGCTAAGCTAACTATGTATGAATATTCTAGAAGTCTTTCACTCTTTGCCCAGTTCTGAGACCAAAAGCAATATACTTCCTCATTCCAAACATTTGGATTCCACAGAATTTACACAACGCAATTTAACCAAAAGCACACACTGGCTTTCATAAAGGGTAGGAAATTTTTTGCTTGGTAATATCAGACTTTTCTTTTAGCATTTAATGTAAGGATACAGTCTACCATGTTATTGCTCTACAATATGGCATTTCTGTAAATACTTGAGGTATCTTATGTTAAAGACATGATTCTAAATTATTTCCCTAAAATAATTATATTGTAATTCTGTAACATCTATTGAGCACCTCCAATGTGAGTTAGAGTTCTAGGTCCCACTGGATTAGGCAAAGGTGAAGAAAACGTGGCCTGTGCCCTGAGGCAGCTACCTAGAGGTGAACAGAAGAGGAAGATGGAAATGCCAGGTGCTAAGAGAAGGGTGCCTGGGATGAGTGCTATCCCAGAAATGCCAACAAAAGGCAACAGGCAAACCTCGCCCAGAGAGATTACTCCCCACTAGGAAGAACGTGGGTTAACCAAGCGCAGTCGATGCTATCTTCATGAGGCCTGGGAGGAAAGGGGGGGTTCCTGTATGTGTGCCAACTTAGTCCAGGGCAACACCAAAAGTAAATTTTAGAGATAGCACCTACCCCAGTGCTCTTCTCTACCCCACGCATGTGGTAAGTCATCTTGGCAGTACCATTTTGTCACTAACTAGAAACCCGGAACCATAAAATACCACAAAACCCCCAAAATAGATGGTCCCTGATAAGTTTCTCATTTCACTGACACACTACAGAATGTCACCATTCTTTATCACATTCCTGGATTAAGCTGTTTCCTTTTTAAAGCCTTTAAGCACATATGGTGGTGAGGGGGGAACATTCAAAGAAACCCATAACCATGTTAAGTCCCACTCAGAGTGTGATGTTTTAGCAGATGGTGGCTCATTAATTGCCATACCTAACTGTATGCCTGCCTTATCGGTGTGTATGGATACTGAGTTGTGACATTGGGGTCTAAGTCAGTTCCTGCAGACCGTGTTTGACGACCAAGGCATTAGTGGAGACAACTAAGATGTCCAGTCTCTCCAACTCACCGCAGCCAATGATGCTTCTGTGTGAGCAAAAAAGCAGTGCTTCCAGGCGTGCCCCCTTTTCCTTCCCCTCAAACCTCCTTTCTCATCTGTGTCTGCTCCAAGGCGCCAGATCTAGGGACCACACGCGGGTGCTAGAGTCAGACGACCTATGAATTCCAAGTTCACTGCTTCCTACCTGCTCACTGTTAGTCAGTTACCTAACCTTCCCAAATCACCTAAATTCGGAAAAGGAGGGTTACCAACACCTACCACACAGGATTAATCATTCATGGTTGCCACATGCTAGATATGCTTCTTCCCACTCCCACTCCTGCTCCCTTCTCCTTCCTACTCTATCCATGTGAACATATAAACACACTTGAGAAAACCCACAGCCTAAGTGCATTAAGCCCATATAACTTAAAGTCATAAATACAAATGACTAAATAAGTTATTAAGAAAATGATTTTTTAATCATATTACTTATTATTTCTAGTGATCATGGAGGAGAGGCAATCTCCTATTTTCATTTATTCAATTAATGTTTATTGAGCACCTATGGGCCAGGGAGAGAGCATTCCAGGCAGAGGAAACAGCCAGTGCAAAGGTCCTGAGGCATGAAAGAGCTCTGTGCCACCGAGGAGCTGAAAAGAGGCCACTGTGGGCAGAGAGCAGTGAATGAGGCAGCGAGGGGCATGAGATTCAGGTGCAGAGTTAGCCAATCGCCAGATCACACGTGGTCTTGAAGGCCATCTTAAGGAGTTCGAACTTAAGTCAAGAACCTCTGAAGAGTTTGAAGCAGGGGAGGGCATGAGTTGATGCATGTTTTAAATGTCACTCAAATGACTGTGTAAAAAATAAATTGGGGCTGAGGGCGGAAATCAGAAAACCAGTGAGGAGGCTATTGTAATAGTCCAGACAAGGAGTGTTAGAAGCTTAGACTACAAAGACAGCAGTAGAAATAGAGAAGAGGGCAGAGATGGAAGTCACAGAATTCCTGTGAATCCAGAGAAGGGAAAAGAGAAATCAAGAACCATGCCCACGTTTCTGGTTGGAGTGTTTGAATGGTGGTATCAGGAACTGAGATGTGGAACATACTTGGGGGAGAAGTAAAAATCTGTTTTGGACTGAAGTTTGAGATGCCATTTGGAATTGGACATAAAATTGCCATTGGACATGAAACAGAGTAAGGGAAGCAATCTGGCCTGGAGATTTAGATTTTAGAGATGTCAGCGTATAGGTGTTATATGTATGTTGATATTTAAATTCACGGGACTTGATATGATTGCTTAGGGGAAAGCGTAGGTATAGAAAAACTAAGAGTTCAGATCAAGGCCAACTCAGAGGCACTCAAGCACTGAGATCACCATTGGATGATGGTGTGCCACGAAGGAGACTGGGAAAGAGGGTAGGAGGGAAACCACGAGAATGTGGGCACCCAAAGCCAAGACAGGGGAGTAAAATGAGAGACCACGATGATACAGTGACAGAACAACACAGAGGTCTGGGGTGTGGATGGAGTCCTACAGAGTTTGGGTCAAATTGTAGTGTGATTTTTGTGTGTGTGTGGGAGAGAGGGCTTTGCTTAGCCTCTCTAAGCCTCTGTTTCCTTATCTGTGAAATGGGGGTAAGAGTAATAATATTCTTCTTAGGGTTGCTTTGAGCATCGAACACTGTGAATATAAAACACTTGGCAACAGAGTGAATGTAAAGGCTGGCCTATAAGAGTTCCATATATAAATGGCAACTGTTGTCATTGTTGTTATTTATCATTGCCAGCAATAATATTCAGTGACTGCTCACATTGGCAGGCCACGATCTTGGGTGCAGTGCAGAACATTATTCTCCCAAGAATTGTGCCCTAATGAAAAGCATGGAGGCCTACTACAAGGTCCCTAGAAACATAAATCGTCTGTAGTATTGGTGGAATGGTGGGCATTCAAAAGAATGAGAAACCATTATGTTCTCTCAATGGGCTATTCTGTTATGAACCCATAAAAGGGGCTTAATGCGGCTTTGTGAATAGCCGAAATAAGCTGTCAGAGTACAATAAGGTATGTCCATTCCTCAAGGTCTTTAAATGGACTAGATAGAAAAGCCTCTGCAGAAAATGACTGCTCATAGCTACTGCATTTCGGGGGTACAAATCACGTTAGGGGAATACAGGGAGTGCCTGGACCTTCCTCTTCCCATGCAAAGGGCTGGGGAGCCCTGAGAGGACAAGGGGACTTACAGCCAGCTGTGGATAGATAGCATCTGGATGAGAGGAGAAAAAGAGAGCCTCCCTCTTAAAAGAGCAGGAAGAAAAGGGTAAAGACTCAGGGAGGACCCAAGACTTAGCCAAGACGCAGCTGCTAGAAGCCAGAAGGCAGCTCTCCACGAATGATGAGAAATCCAAACTCTGTCCCCATGAGGTAGCTCAGCCTTCCAGATACATATTCTCAAGGCCCGGACTCAAAGATGGAGTCAGATATGGCTGAAAATGATGACTTCAACACAGATCCATAGGCACTTGCCCCCACCTCAGAGAGCAAAGCCACCATCCTGGACAACTCTGTTTTTATCTCCAATCTTGATTTGGATAAATCTCTTTTAAAAATTACTTGTGTCCAGGTAATCATTAGCCAGTACACGAATAGCTGTGATGAATCAGATACTCTGAAGGATACATAAAAAGGTGTTGTGGTCTTTGCAGCTCTCATGCCAGGTTTTCATCAGGCACTGTGGAGTGTAATCATCTGATGTGCACAGTGCTTGGAGAACCATCCTGTTCTTTTGGAAGGAGTAACCTGTTTGGCAGGACTCGGCATACACCTCCCCACAGCCGCACCTGAGCCCCTGTAATGAGCGGGTGCCACATGGCATTGACGGTCACTCAAGTGGAGATGTAAATGAAAGCTTGAGGACAGATTACCATCTCACCTTGACTATTGGTATGGAGAGATAGGGCCTTGTCAGGGTCAGATTTAGGAGGCTAATAGAGAGAGAGAGAGAGAGAGAAAGGGATGGAGAGGGGTGGGGAGAGAGAGAGAGAAAGGAAGGAAGCAAAGAAAGAAAAGAAAATGCACCAAAAGGAATCCAAGTAGGTGGCTTTGATGTACGACTTCCATCTGTCTAACTTACATGGTGTCTGCGGTCTCTGTGTGATCAAGGGCCTTGGACTGTGTGAGAGGCAAGTCAGGGAGGGGGCTGACAGTTGGGGAGATGTCTTGTAGTGTTTTCCCGCCAGGTCACCATGTGCCATTATGAATTCCGCTGAAACAAAAACAGAACGAAAAAGGGATTTTCTCTTAAGGATCCTCGTATTTAGACAAAAGACATCCCCAAAGTTTTAAACATTGAATGTTAATCCTAATCTCAAGAGCTGACTTTCAGGATATTTAGGGAAATGCTTTAGTTTCTCAATTTCCTTTTCTGAAAGCTGTCTGACTCTTTTGGTCCTGAATTTTGTGAGCTTGGTGTTAGTTCCTTGCTTTTTTTTTTCCCATTCTCACTCAACAATTTACCCTTTTTCATTTCATACCAACCACTTTTGCCAAGAAATTCAGGTTCTTTGTGTCAATAAAATAAGCACTTAAAATGACTCTCACAGCAGTATTATTAACTGGGTTTATAGAGTCCCCTTTTAAATCTTAATGTTTGTAGCAATGACAGCAAAGCAGTTGTGGAGTCCTGAAAAGGGGAGGTCAAAACCCTGAATCTAGCCAAGATCAGGACCACGACTGTCTGAGGTTCCTGGGAGTTGAAAGGAAATTTGGAGAAGAGGAGCTGTAGAAATTACTCCCAACACAAGAGAAAAAGAGGTGGCAATAGCAAATCATACACAATCAAGGAATGTTGGCTCTGTACTGTAGTTGACGCTTGAACAACACAGGTTTGAACTTCACGGGTGCACTTATACATGGATTTTTGCCAATAAATATACGCTGTCCCTCTGTATGTCCAGTTCTCGCATCTGCAGGTTCAACCAAATATAGATTAAAAGCAGTACTCCAGGGACTCCATGGTTGGGAGTCCACGGATGCAGAAGGCCAACTGAATGTGTTCTTCTATGTCATTTTATAGAAGGGACTGGAGCATTATGGATTTTGGTATCTATGGAGGTCCTAGAACCAATCTCCCATGGATACCAAGGGACCAACTGTAGTTAAGTTTGGGAGGGGAGTTAAACATTTATCACACAAAGATTTTCTATTGCACGGGGTCAGTTCCCCTAACCCCCTGGTTGTTCAAGGGTCAGCTGTATTATTCTCTACCTCCATAGGTAAAAGCTGTATAAAATAAGCAGCCTATAAAGCAGTGGACACAGGTCAGTGTGGGTTGGAACAGTAGTTTTCTAGCCGGGTTCAGGGTGGGTTTCAGCATTGAAAGCTTTGGACGATATGCTTAGGAGAATGGCCATTTCCACATTTTCCTGATCTTCTTGCCTACTCCTACTTTCCACCTATTGTCATCAAGTTTTTATAGCTATATAGAATAGTAGTAGGTAGCTAACATTTGTGGATCACATACTATTTGCCAGGCGCTGTTCTAAGCACTTGTATGTTTTTCTCATTCAATCCTTGTAACAAGCAGTACTCGTAGTTTTGTTATTATTCTCATCCCCATTTTTCCAGTGAGGAAACTGAAGCACAGAGAGGGTAAATAGCTGACCCAACGTTATACTCTCAGTAAGTGGCAGAGCCAGGGTGGAGCCTGCATGGTGCTTGCTACTCCTGCATGGTATGACGCCAGGGTCTGCACTCTTACTGCTATCTGTGCCGTCCATGAGGAGATGCCTGTTTTAGACCAGCAGAGTGGCAGGACATAGTTCAGATTCTGGGTAGCTATTGAATGTGGAACCAGCATGATTTTCTGATGTGGACAACATGTATGAGAGAGAAAGACAGGGACTGGGTGGAGCAGTCATCAACAAACACAGATTGGAGCAGGGACAACAGCAGGAGCTTTGTTTGGGGCATACTGCACTTGAGATCCTATTAGATATCTAAATAGAGATGCTTGAGTGAGCAACTGGATATACAGGTCTAGAGTACAGGGGAGGGGGGAAGGCTAACTGTACAAATTTGGGAGACAATAGGATCCACACATAGGTGGTACTTTAAACTGTGGGACTGGATGATGTCACCATGGACTGAGTGTTGACAGGGGGAAAAAAAAAGAGTGCCAAGCACTGAGACATGGAAAATTGTGAGATTGAGGTTTAGGGGATGAGTGGGCACCAACGAGAAGAACTGAGCGGGAGTGGCAGAGAAGTAGGAGCGTGTGGAGTCCCGAAACCAAGGGAAGAAAGTGTTTCAAACAGGAGAGAGTCATCAAGCTCTCAAAGCTTCTGATTGGTCCCCAAGGTGAGAAATGAGAACTAAGCATGGGCTTTAACACAGTGGAGGTCTTTGGTGACCTTAATAAGAGCGTTTTCAGCAGTTTGGGGGATATAAACTTTATTGGTATGCATTCCAGAGAGAATAGGAAAAGAGAAGTTAGAGCTGTGGGTATAAATCATTTTTTTCAAGGAGTTTTGCCATAAAGGGAAGGAGGAAAAAAAATAAAAGACAATAGCTAGAGGCAGAAATGGGATGAAGAGAGTGTTCATTTGTTTTATTGAAGATGAGAAAATAACAACATGATTGTAAGCTGCTGGAAACAATCCAAGAGGGATGGAGAAATTGCTACAGGGAAGAGAAGCAGAATTGCTGGGCCAAGTTAATGAATGGGCAGGAGAGAAGGGGTCTGTTAGACAAGTGGAGAGGTTATCTGTGTGAGCGCATGCAGTTTCTCCATATTGGCAGTGGAAAGAATTGAGAACATGGTGACAGCTGCAGGGAAATGGGTGGGGGAACGCTTGGACCTTATAGACGTTCTCTGCTGACCTATAATATGTTCAGCAAATCTAATGTGTTCCCAGGAAGGAAGAATCTTGTACATAGAGATGGCCAAAAAACACAAAGGATTGATGGAAAAATTGGGACTTGAGCTTTGAAAGCTCTATGACAGTAAATTGGTAGAAAGAAAGGGAATATTTCAGGAATGGAAAACGTGAATCCAGCGATAGTAATGAACAAGGTGTGTTCACAAGACATTGAGCCTCCTGGTCCTGCTAGAATAGAGGGTTTGGGATGAAAAATTTAGGATAACTTTGGAAATATTGATAAGATTCAGACTGTAAAGAGCTTAAACAACACTAAGATCTTAGGCAATGAAGAAAAGAAGAATGACATGAGAGAATGAGAGAGATGGGGAATTCATCTAGCAGGGGTAACAAGGTAATTGGCGAGAACTTCGGATCACCTGGGCCTGGGTGATGAGCGTCATAATGATGGTATTGGAAACAAGGAAGAGATCCCAGAAACATTTTGAATAAAAGTAGTGAACAGCTCAACCAAAGGGGAAAAAAGAGTCAGATGAAAATGCTGGAGATTCAAGCCAAGGTGACTAGGCCGCTGATGAATCTATTGAACAAAAATAAATAAACAACCTTCATATAAGCAAGTTGGTAAATAAATCAGAAGGGAAAACAAATTTGGAGATTTAAGGTCTGGCCATTTGAGTTTGAGAGAACTAGAAGATATCAATATAGAAACATCCACCAGATAGCAAAGTAGGTTTGGCAGGTGGCCCCATAGAGGCAACTATGTGGAGAAGTCTATGAGAGAAGGCGTAGAAAGGAAGAGCAGAGATCGAATCTGAAGGCAAAGGCGAGATGGGGGACCGGGTACCAGAGCCTGGCAGCAGGTTGTGAACGAATCAGGAGAGCTCACAAGCTAAGGAAGGAGAGTTTCAAGATAGGCCTGATCAGTGGCATTGGGAATTGCAGGAACATCAAGCAGCCAGTAGAAGGGAGAGAGAGGGAGTGACCTGATCCCCGGGACTCTCAGTAGGTCAGTGTCCACAGAGCAATTAGGGCAGACCAAACTTCCAGGGCCTGAGAAATGAACAGAAGTTGGGGATTAAAAAGGTAACACACGTTGATTAATTTGGGGGGAATTTTGGCAGTCAGAGAAAGGAGAGGCATCATTCTATAGCTGGAGAGGTCATGCAAATTAAAGTTTTTTTGAAAGCAGAGAAAGCTCTTGTAAGTTTGAAGAGACATGGAGAAGGCGAAAACCAAAGTCACCCCTAAAACTGAAATTAAAATAATAATTTCAGTAAAAAAAATTTCATAGTATCATTAATAATACTACTGTTTGCCTATAATAAAATTGTATTTGTCACAGACTAATTTGATGTCAAATAGAGAATTTGTTTAAAAACCTATGGGTATCCCATTAGATCTGAGACAAAAAATAAAAAGATATTTCTAAAGGTGGAAGCTTCTTTTTTCTATCTGTGAGGACATCAACTTTGCGGTTAGGTTACGGTAGGAGAGAATAATTCCCCTCTGCCATCGCTCAACCTGTGACTGTTACCTTATATGGCAAAAGGTGCTTAAAGATTTTTGAAATGAGGAGACTATCCTGGATTGTCCCAGTAGGTCCAATCTAATCACATACATTTTTGAAAAAAGAGAACCTTACCTGGCTATAGTCAGAGAGAGGTGTATAATGGAGAAGTAGTTAGAGTTGCATTGTTGATGCCTTTGAAGATGGAGAAAGTAAGCCACAAGTGGAGGAATACAGGAAGTCTCTAGAACAGCAGATCTCAATGACCGGGGTCAAACGACCCTTTCACAGGGGTCGCCTAAGACCATTGGAAAACACATATCAGATATTTACGTTACGATTCATAACAGTAGCAACGTTACAGTTATGAAGTAGCAACGAAAATAATGTTATGGGGGTCACCCCACCATGAGGAGCTGTATTAAAGGGTCGTGGTATTAGTGGTTGAGAACCACTGCTCTAGAACAAGCTTGTCCAACCCACAGCCTGCAGGCCACATGCGGCCCAGGACGGCTTTGAATGCAGCCCAACACGAATTTGTAAACTTTCTTAAAACATTATGAGATTTTTTTGGTGAATTTTTTTTTTTTAGCTCATAGGCTATCGTTAGTGTTAGTATATCGTATGTGTGGCCCAAGACAATTGTTCTAATGCGGCCCAGGGAGGCCAAAAGGTTGGACAGCCCTTGATCTAGAAGCGGGAAAAGGCAATGACACAGATTCTCCCCTAGAGCTCTTAGAAAGAAGTTCGGTCCTGACAATACCTTGGTTTTAGCCCGGAGAGACTAATTTTGAACTCCTAACCTACAGAACTGTAAGGTAATAAACTGTCTTGTTTTAAACTCTTAAGGGGGTGGTAATTTGTTACAGCTGCAATCAGAAGCTAATATGGTGGTTAACCGGCTTCCTCCCTCAGTAACCCACAAATCACCACCACTTCCCCTCCCCCCTCCCCCTGCTCCCTATTTGATCATGCTCCAAGGGTCTACCGACTTCCAAAAGATAGGACAATTAAAATTCCTAACAGCTGGAGAGTGCCTGTCTGAACCAGTTCTCCTGAACTCCAGTACCTACTTTCCTTGGGCATTTATTTCAGGTGAGCACTCACATCCTCGCAGAAGGCGCTGCTCTCTCCTCCATCCAGGAATAGAAATGACTGTGGTGGCTGCTCCAGAATGCCACAGAGAAGCCCGGGTGCAAGTTACAGTCATAGGAAAGACGCATTCTGTGTGTTCTTCAGATTTTTGTAGGACCAGGAGCTGTTTCCTGTATCAAAGATCTGAGAATACTTTCCCTTTTTTCTTTCAACTTCACTCTCAATTCAATCAGAATAAATTTCCAGCTGGCATTAAACAGAATGAAGCCTACGTAGCTACAGCCCTTATTACCCGAACCCAAGTTATCAAAGCCTTTGGACTCTGAAGATGGACTCTGAAAAAGGACCCAAGTTTTTTGAAAGTGACTTCTAAGCAGGTATACACTGAGTGAGCAGTATTGATCAGAGGAGGCATTTATTGTACAGGAAAAAGTAAAGACATCAAGGTTAACTAATAGAACTAAAAGGAGCTAAGTTAATAAATCCAGGGGAATGTGGACACTTCATGAATAATTTATGGAGAAACAGCCAAAAACAAACACAAAAGTAGAGACTGAAGAATGTGTATATTCTTAGTGCCATAAAAGTGAAGGGTCAAGGTCACAGTTGGGGTTTAGGCACAGAAGCCAAGAGGCTTCAGCTGAAGCTGAATAACACCTGCCCCAGTGTCTGCTGCTCTGGCAATGGGGCTTTTTTTCCTTGTTAATGATGTTCTGGGGAGAAAAAGGTACATTCCGTGCTTACCAAAGGTTGGACTACGTGGGCCTAATTAGCACATTCTGAGAGGAGATGTGAGTAGGGATTTGGAGCAAGGGTGGCTATGCAGCCATGAATAGAGTCAGGAAAGAAAGAAATTAGTTATGTCTAAAGAGTTAAGTTGGATCCTTCCAGCAGGTAGAGCTTCCAGCCTAGAGACCTGTTGCATCTCTGGTTGAACAAGCAATGAACAAGTATAGGTATTTAAAAATGTGCTTGTGTACGAGTCTTGTCTTGCCCATCCTGTATGGGAGGAAATCCTCGGCACAGAGGCCAAAAAGCAGTTCAGCACCCTGGTGCTCTGTGGAAGCCAGCCTGAGAACAAAGCGTTGGTGGCACCTGTGGCCCACCCTGCCTCTCTGGTGTTCAGCAGGGTGTCCCTGCCCAGGTGGGTGTGTATAGAAGACAACAGAGTCAGTGGCACTCATCATTCATTGTAAAAACCAGACCAATGTTCCGTCATCTATACGTTGTCTAATTGTTTATGTAGACCACCGTGTTCAATTTTTTGGCTTCCCTAAGCCACATTGGAAGAATTGTCTTGGACCACACATAAAATATACTAACACTAATGATAGCTGATGAGCTAAAAAAAAATCTCAAAAAAAAAATCTCATCATGCTTTAAGAAAGGTTACGAATTTGTGTTGGGCCGTATTCAAAGTCGTCCTGGGCCACAGGCTGGGCAAGCTTGATGTGAACTCACTTAAGGGTACCATAAGTTGCTGCAAACAAATCTATTGATCTTTATGTCCTCACATAAATCATTCCAGACAAAAATAAAAGATATGTGCTTATTTATACATTTTCAGAGACCTTTTCTCTCTAAATAGACAAGGGAAGGGCAGATATGGGGGGGCAACAAATGTGATGATATACCTTTTTCAATTTGAAGATGTATTTTCGTTGACATTCCATGGGACTTATATTAAGGTTTATGTTTTGTCTTCCTGTCCCCTGATAAAAGGTAGACAATAAAAGGTATGTGTTTACATCATTTTGCGCGCGCGCGCACACACATACACGCATACACACATTTGCAAATATATACTACCTCTCAACTTGACAAGTTAATACATGTATTTATGTGTATATGGAGGTATGATGAGAGGGGCTAGAAAATCCCACTATTAAGAATCCATTGCACCTGGTAATTGTATACCTTAATTGCAGGAAAACTGAAGAAACAAACTATTGCAAATGACAAAGTCATCTAGTGGTCTTAGAAGAAAAACTCACATAGAATCCTTTCCCGTACTTACTAATGCCAAACCAGTGATCCCCAGGGAAAGCATGACATGTTAGTAGACATAGTATTATACAGAGTGACAGGTTACATGTTGAATTTTTATTAACACTTCTGCTCACCAATTCTTTGTATTCTTTTAAGTCTAATGTAATTTATACCAGCCGGTATTAAGCATGTCTTTTTATTCTGATGCTTTGCTATCAGGGCCTTGTTGAAGAGAATGCCTTTCTCAGGGCTAGCCAATTCCTGGAGATAGTAAAAGACTGGCCTGGGAGCACACCATTCATGTACAAATCAACCAGTCCAGAGCCATCCCTTTATTGGACTTGCACAAGCTGAGCCACTATGCTCCACCCTAATTACCCCCCACAACCAGTACCACCCAACTAGAGACAGTTGCTATACCCCAGATCCTGCTGGAATTGTTCAAACTAGCCAGTCCTACACGTACATACCTGTTTCTTCCTTGGAACCACAATAAGGACTCCTGCCCATGTTTTCCCCTTGTTGCCTCTGCCTCCCGGCTGATCTTGGTGATGACTTGTGTACCCCCACACCCACCCCCATGGCATAGTGCAGCCCCTCCCCTCAAGAACTGTGAGTAACAAAATATTACTATCAATGGCAGTCATCTTGGGATCTATTGGTCTTACCACACCTGAATAAAAACAAAACCTACATCTTAAAACCTCTATGGGTGTAGGCTCAAGAATATTGTGTTGGTGAGTGAAAGATCAAGATTCAGTTGTTTGGGAGATGGTACTAAAAAGGCCAAGGCAATAGTTCAGTCATAAGAAAAGTCCATTTCTTTTACCTATTGCCATGTATTTACACTGCAAATTCAGTTATTTTGCAAACATTTATTTAGAGCTACCATGTACCAAGTAGATCTGTACACAACCATCTCTTTGCTCTAATTCAAGTGGGAGCCTTATCTTATAAGCAGCTGAAACTACCAAGGCCAGGAAAGAAGAACCACAATGTACCTGTGGTGCGCCACAACCACCTGAGTTAGTACAGATGCACAATGTACAGGACTAACCTGACTTCTCATCTGTGCTACCTGGGAAGTACAGCCACAGCAAGGATGATATCAATAGCCTTGGGTTCCTTTCAACCAATCTGCAATAATTTGTCCTTTAAATTACTCCACGTGTATACAGCCTTTTACCTAACACCTAAACATGCTAATGGAAAGGATGCCTGCCCTTTCTTACAACATAAGTATCTTTAAACACATGCACGGAATTGTCCCAAAATTCATGGGGTGGTGGCGAAGGAGTGTCTACTTGGTTTTATTTAAATAATTATATACTTTTATCCTTATAAACTTGCCTATCCCAGTTTTATACTTAAGGAATGTGAGACCTAGGAGTTCCCTGGTGGTGTAGTGGCTTAAGGCTTCAGCACTGGCGCTGTCAACGCTGCAGCCTGGGTTTGATTCCCAGCCTGGGAACTACCCACGTACCAAAAAAGAAAAAAAAAGAGTGAATTGAAATACTAATAAAAGAACAAATTAAAGTGATTGTTATTTAAAAAAAAAAAAAAAGAATGTGAGACCTAGAAAAACAGTGACTTATCTCGAACTAATGGCAAACTGGGGATAGAACCTCCATCTGACTCCTATTGCAGTCCTGCCCTAACTAGCTGTGAGATTCAGAGCACATTGACTAATTTTCTTAAACCTCAGTTACTTTTTCTGAAAATGAGGTTAATAGTAGCCCTTCATAGTTTTGTTGTATTATTCAAGTTTCAAGAGAAAAGTGCTTGGTAAACTGTAAAATACGAAATCAATAATGTGCGTTATTAACAGTACCATTAAGCTAATAGAATAAAACAATAAACAACTTGGACTTACAGTCTTACCTTCCCTTGGAAGACAGACACATATCCTAGAAATACACTTGGATGAAATGTTCACCTAACCACCTAGAGTTACCATACAACCTATGTTTGTAATTATGGATTTTTTTTTCCTACTGTGTAATCCCAGGATTACTGTGGGAATCTGGATGGAAAAGCTCTTAAATTATTAATCTCCTTGTGCAAATAGATGTTTCACTATAGAAGTACTACGTGTTAATTGCAAACTTTCTAGTAACATCAATGTGGACAGCCAGCATGAGGATTCTTCCCTAACCTTTCCCACCTCCAATCCCCAAAGGCACCACTGTTACACAGTTTTTTAACACAGAGAAATGCCATCGTGTTTTATACGAATAATTTAATGTTTCTTCCTTAGCAATCTATGGTGGATATCTTTATCCATAAAAGCTGCCTGGCTGTGTTTCTAGCTATACAATATTCCATGGCATGAATGTATCATAATTTATGGCCCACTCCCATTTAGGTTGTTTCCAATTTGTCATTCTTATACGTGATTCTATAATTAACTTCACTGTGTATGTATTTGTGGACACATGTTCGATTATTCCTGTACAATTGATTCCTGGAATTCAAAGGGTAGACACTTTTTGGAGGACTCAGAGAACCCAGACTTCTGTTTTCACTTTAAGTAACCGCCCTGACTTTCATCATTCTTTTCTCACCAATTTACGCCTCCAGGCAGACGATTATGCACAAGCCCAAGGCAGATGCAGTCTGGATGATACAGAGTCAGTGATGGCACCAGAATAGAACCCATTGCATAAGAGGGGTTATCTGGCAGGCTCTGCAGAGTGATTCAGCCCTCACATCCTCTGCCTCTCACCCTGTCAAACTCTGTGTTCCTGCTGACTCGCAGCATCTGTGTGTACAATGAAACTTTTGACAACACCAGCCTAGGTTCCTTTAAATTTATCAAGGAGGTCATGTCACAGTTAGTGAGCATTCGTAATTACTTCCTAATGAATAAAAACAAGAGGAAGCCAAAACTCCCATTCTGCAAAGAGGTCAGACTCAGTCTTCATTTGGAGACAGTGAATATCAAGTCTGCATCGGCCAGGGGAGGCCCTGGCACACCCATGGCATGCTTCTACCCAGTAGGCTGCTCACATCTCCAGCCTCTCAGCTCCCACAGTCCCAGCCTGTGTATCTGAACTCCAACACCTGGGAAAGGGCTGGAACAAATCCCAACTTTCGAGATTGTCTTCAGCATCGTGGAAATATTTTCAGGAGTCCAGTTATACTACTGAACATTCACAGACCAACTTCAAATTTATCCAGTTTTCTAGACCAATCTTTCACCTATTACCTTATAGGACTTTTGGCTGTGCTATAGTTTTTCTAAATTGAGATGTTTCTTATGTTCAAGGATCTCCTTGGTGTTCAAAGCAAAATTGGTTTCCTATAAAAACTTGGCATTGCCATCATTAATTAAGAGAAAGCGTAAGGCCTCTGTGTACTTACCTTCACAAAGCATGTGCATGCAATGCAGTTCTTTCCCAGAGGCATGGCTTATTCCTATAGATCAGAAATTAGGCATGTATTAATAAAACACATGCATGTCTTTCACCAGCAGGGGAGTTTTGAAAAGTAGACTACTGTATTCCATGGAAAGACACCAGACACAGGAGTGTGAAAATTAAATTGAGCCTCTCTCTATGTGAAAGTAAATTATGTTAAATTGTTCACATTATCTGAGCCTCCTTTTCTGTGGCTAGATCCAATTGGCTAAAACAATGCAGGGGCTGATCAGCCAGTCAGCTCATAGCTATTCATTGGCCAGCTTTATGGCTGATCTGACTTGTTAGTAAGGCAAGGTAGAAGAGTGTGTGTGTGTGTGTGTGTGTGTGTGTGTGTGTGTGTGATTTTATTACTACAGTAGACTCTCATGGGGATTGGTAGATGCCAGATAAATGTACCTGGCACCCTCAGACAACTGGCAAAACTCTCAAGCAATCAGCAATAAATAAATAAATAATCATCGTTTGTGCCCGTTGCTTGGGAGTGCCAGTTGTTTGAGTTCCAGTTAACAGAGAGTCTACTGAAGTTATAAGTGTAAGGACTCATTGAACTTTAGACCTTAAAGTTAGAATTCTTTTAAAGACTGACGCTAGAAAGTAAGACTAAAAAGTTCTCAGTGTGATTTCTTTTTAGTCAGCATAATCTGAGTCATGGTACACCTAAATCCATGGACCATACTGAAATATGAATTACATTTCCTATGCATTAGATGGTTTGAAGTCATAATGACTTCTGGGTATACCCTGAAAGTCTGGAACCACACTTCATGTTATTTTTGCCTCTGTGACTTTTATAATAAGGCTGGGGGTGGAAGTAACACTGATAAATAAATACCAGATATTTAATAAACACTTGCTGACTTTAATTAAAGATGATCTCATCCCGCTAGTATTAATGTTCTAGGATAGACAACATAAAATAAAATCAAATATTTTAATTAAAATATCCTCCTTCAAACCCTTCCAGCTTGGCCCCCATAAGAAGCCGGAGGACAGTGAGCCTTAGAGTGGAAGGAAATGGCCTTGTCGGCAGTCCTCTTTTCTTTGTCTCTTCTGCTGAAATCAGGGCCAGAGCCAAACAGAGCAATGCCATGTGTCCTGGGAGCCCTGAGGAACATCAATTCTAGTAAACTGAAAATGGAACAGAGCCTAGACTCAGCCGGGCCGGAGGCTGGCTGGGCCTTGGCAGCAAGGGGCAGGCAGGAGTGGTCATCGCGCCCCAGAATTAAGCAGAGCCCGCTGCAGACTTGCCGGTCCCGAGTCCAGTCAGGTGCACACTTTGCCGTGTGAGAAGGGGTCACAAGGCCTGCAAGACTCACTCCTCCCACTTGCACCTCCCCACCCCAAACCCCCGCCAGATCTCTGCCTGTCCTCTGTGCTCACAAAGCATTTACTTCAGCCCGTTTCTACCTGGGCACCTCTGTCCACCTAATCTTTTAAACAGTAACCTGCCCCACCACCTCTAGGTTCAGAGCGTTTCTTTTCCTTCCGCATTTGGTGATGCCTAAACAACTTTTCGAGAATCCTGAGCATCGTGGTTCCTCGAACCTGTCTTCGGGACTTATTCCTACAACCGCCCCCATAGGCAATAGAGCAGTCAGCCCGATCTTCCCAGCTTACACTTCGCCCTTGGCTTTGGGCAGCCGAGAGTCAGACTCAGTCTCAAGGCACAATCATCCAAGGGTCTAATGAAGTCAGGCACAGTTCAGAGTTTGTGGACTTAAAGAGCTTCCGCCCAAAGAGAGGAGTGCAGTAACAAGAGGTGCATAGGGCAGGCTCAGTTGTGATGTCAGGCAGGAGGTCACTGGTTGGTATTAGGTGATGAGTAAGAGCTCGGGGCCAACACCAGAGCCCAGACATGTAGCCATGTCACTGGACACCCAGGCTGGGAATGTGAACTAATTCCAAAGGTGAGGCTCATAAACTTCCTGCCAGGATTGATTTTGGAACTGAAGTGGACATGAGGTTGGAATTAGGACCATTTAAAACACCGCTTTAAGGAGTTACAGAGAATAAAGTCAGAGGAGAAAGATGGGTACAAGACATAAGTGACATGAATACTTCTTGGAGGACACACAGACTTCAAAGGTAACTATTTTTAAAATAGTAACAAAGACAGAAAATGGTCTTTTATTTCCACTAACAGAACTATGTTTGACAGAACTTCTAGGAAGGAAAAAGGTAGAGTAGTTAACAATTTTAGGTTTCCCAAACTAAACAAAAAATTGTTATGATAGTAGCTATAAATTTACTCACAAGCCAAAAGCATTTATTTGCAGTGGGTGGGCACCTTGATGAAGGAAAGAGAATAAATTTCCCTTTCAGAGCTCAAGTTCCAAGTGAAAAAGGACAACTCTCTCAACAGAGCGGGTCAAAGGAAATATTCAGGATTGGAGAAAGTTTGCTGGTTATAAGGCAACATCTGAACTCACATGCCAAGATCAACAGTTGTCTTCCCCAAAGTGCGTGTCCGTAATATAATTCTCCTCACTGCGTAATCTGATTTGCCACTATTACTCAATGAGATAATCGCAGTAGCAAATACTTAAATATATGCTTCAAACCTGGATAATTGCCCAGAAGTAAAATGCATCCAAGGATCTGATATTCTGACATTTAATAAAAGTTTGAATTACATTTGCAGTCTACTGTGATTTAATTTTCTTGAGTTCAATATAAAAAAAACCCCATAAAATTATTACAAATATCTTGTGCCATTCAGAAACTGAACACTGGAATCAAGCCTGCTTCTACCGTCAGACTGCCAGAGATTAAATCCCAAGGTAGCCATGTGCTGGTTGCCTGACTAGCAAATTGCTCAACCTGTCTGTCCCTTAGTTTTTCTCACCAGCAAAATGGGAATTATCCTGGAATCTCCTTATGACAGCTGTTTTGAGGATTAATGAATTATTACCACAAAGAGCTTATGGCCTGCCTGGCATGTAGTGAGCACTCAGCCATAAGTTAACTAGGTATAATTGTTTAAAGTGGAACTAAGTTGCTCCCTCTCTGTTGGTTTGTTTGCTTGCTTGCTGGTTTCAAATAACTGTACAAACACCTGCATGTTTTCCCAGTTTGTTTCAAATATGCCTTCAAATAAACTCTTTTTTGAAAGAGAAGAATTCTACTGATTACAGATTCCGCATGGGAAATCTGAAGTTATGTGGGCTGAGACTATAAGCAGCAACATATCTGAACCAAAGAAGATCACAGAGAAATCTGACGTCAGGGCAACCTTAAAAACAGGCACCCACAGTTCCAAATCTGAGCCGATTTCCACAAAGCACAAGGAAAGAGAGACCTGGTGAACAAGGTAATGTGACAATATTGCTTATGTCTACTTCTGCCCTCTCTCCTGTGAGCCCTGTAATTGCAAGAAAGATGTCACATATGCCTTGTTATCCTCAAGGCCAGTAGAATGTCAAGTACCTAGAAGGCATTCAGCGAATGCCGGTTGGCTGTTTAAACGAATGCAATTAGAAATGAACCATAGGCTTGGCACTGAGCTAATAATGCAGCGTTTCTTTACGTATGTTAGCACTGTATAACAGCAAAGTACTTGTAAAAATGTTATCTGGGGACAACTATTTTGCTTCATTTTTCTGTAAACTTTGTTGAAGGCTTTGTTTTTCTGCCTGGATCTCTGGTCAGGTATTAGGAGTAACACGGAGATATAATAATAACAGCTTTCATTTATGGAGAGTTTAAATGTGCCAGGCAGTATACTAAGCACAGCACATTTAATCTTATGAGTCTGGGCTGTAGCTATTTCTATTGTACTAGTTGTAAGGATGAAAAAAATGGAGAAAAGAAAGGCTGATCACGCAGCTAACAAGCAGCTGACGTAGGCCTGAAACTCAGCTTTCTCTGATTCTAAAAGACGCTGCTTTTAACCACTACATTGCATTAAGCCCTCTTTAAAAATCACAACATATCATACACTAAAAGGATCGTACATATTTTATAAGTAAGGAAACTAAGATTCAGAGGTTATAAAGTGCCTTGCCAAATGCCTGGCTCATCAAAAGCAAAGCCTGGGACTTGAACTTAAGACTCCTGACAATCCCCAAAGCTTTCTCCTGCACCTAATCTCCTCCTTTTTTAACAAAAGCAGCCCTATTCTGTCTAACTTTTGTAAACTTCAGTAGTTCTCTATACTGAATGTTAAAAATGATTTCCCTTCCAGAAATGAGTTAGTCTTGTTTCATAAAGCTCAATCAACTCCCCAAAATGCACCATGAAATAAATTCCGTGAGTTAGTAGTCTAAGCACCTCTTTTGCTTTCGTATCTCTTTTTTTCCTGCCTTCAAAATCGCCACACAGGACATCCTGCCTGTCGTAGACCCCTCTCCAGGGACCAGGACTGATGGAGAAAAAGGAGAAAAAAAGACTGAGTCTAAATCTATTCCCACAATCAGGTCTAGCATTCATTCACCAGATGATTGACAAGCATAGATGTGGGTGATGGCAGTTACCTGATGAGGTCTAGCACCTTAACTAAGGTGCCCATTGTGTCCAATCCACTTGTTAAAGATGCCCATGCTATACTGACCACGTGTGATTAAGTTATTGTTCATGAGCCATGCATTAGGAATGGTGTAAAAAAAAAGAAGTTCCAGTTACACAGAATGCATCTGACTGCAGTGATAACAATGCTTTCTTCAGTTCAAACGGGATGCTACTCCAGCATCCGTGTGGTGCTGTTTCAGTCCAGCAGTGATGTGGGCTGGATCACAGGCCCTGCACTCACTCCCTGGTTAGAACCTAGGAGTGTGTTCACAATGGATGGAGGGGAGAGGATCCAGTCTACCGAACTAGGTCAAGGGGTAATGCACATGGGATCTATTCAGTCTCTCTGGAATCGTCAGCACAGCCTGCTTCAGAATTACCCTCATTAAAAATATCCTTTCTGCATAGTGTATGTGGCCTAATGTTGATAATTGTCAAATCTGGGAGATGGGCAAAGGAGTCTGTTATTATATTCTATTTATTGTGAAGTTAAAAACTTTCACCATACAATGTTTGTTTGTTTGGTTGTTTTTCCTTAAAGTAATCCTTTCCTTGGAAAGAAGATTCCCAGAGCTCTGGATTAGTAAAGGACACTGGACTTGAACTTAGAAGCCCATGACCTATAGCAGTCCAGCAACCTCTCTGGCTGCACAGCCTTGAGGATTCAGCCTTCCGACTCCCAGTCTCTTCTACGGTCTCCTCTCCATTTACTCCCATTATACCCTGGGTAGTGCTTGATCATGACCTATCTGACATTAAATCACCAGCACCTAGTACAATGTCTGCAATATAGCCAGCACTCAGTAAATACTTGCTCAGTCAAGAAAGAAAGCACCTGACATTGATTAAGTATACATTCAGTAGCAGTGCCCGCCTCCTACTGTTGTAAAGAGTAAGTGGCATGTCTTAGCACAGCAGTTGCTGTTTAGAAAGCACTCATTTAATGACAGCTGCTTTATTAATTATCATTATTACTACTATCATCATTATTACCCACCTATCATACGATGCTGAATTGTTACCTGAAAGATAATGCTCAGGGAGTTCCCAATCACACCATTACAAAACAGAATTTGAACCCAAGACCATTTGACTCCAAAGCTCATGCTCGTAGCTCTACATCATTCTGCTTTAGTTCCCATGTCGCTGCCAACTCTACTATAACTCAGTCTGACGGGCCTAAGAAGAGCCGCAGGATCTCAGGTGCAGACTGGGATCCTCACTGATAGGGTGTCAGCTTCGAAAGGACACTGGGCCCCTTCTGTGGCTGAAAGGAGGGGTCATCAAACTGTTCCAGGCTGCTTAACCTCAGTTTAATTCCTGAGTGAACAGAAAGAAGCCAATAGCAGCCACTGTAGTTCATGCGGTTGAAATAAGTGTGTTTTTCACTTGAGTGGGCAGTTTTGTCCCCACATATACTTTCGTGTTAGTTTACCGTACATATGCTTTTTGTATTTTGTATTTCGTTTAATCATGATGATATTAAATCACATGGGTTGCTGCTAGTCCAACAGCACAGGTTTGAATTAAATGTGAAGAGATTTCCTTCACCTGCATTTGAATTTCCCTTTTCCGATGGACCTGGGAGTGGCAGCTGTCATGGAGACAGTGGGAGGGTGGGCTGGCTGGGCACAGGGTGCAGCAAGGATAATCGGCCTATTAGCACTGCCTGCTCCACTAACATGGTGATTGCGGACAAGTCGTTGCCTCTATGCTTTTGTTTGCCCAACCAAAGCTGAGACAAATAATGCACAGGTGTAGCGAGAGCTGGGGGTCCACATCTGCAAACCACCCTGAAAGTTTACAGAAAGGTTAACAGAGAGGAATTGATTATACTTGCAAATCGCTGCATTGTGTTAGACCCCCCCATTAAGAAGATATCAAGAAAGCACTGATTTTCTAAGTTACATCTTCATATGCCTTCCCAGCCCACAGCTGAAGAACAAACGAGTCACTGTCACAAGGCCACAGGCAGCCATCCTCAGGCCTAGGCTCAGGGTCCTTTTGGCTCCAAGAAATCAGACATGTCCTCCCTGCAGTGTGTCTTCCCTGTGAACCCAGCCAGGAATCTAGGATTGGACTTCCAGGACCAGGCCTCAGACACTCCTTTTCTAAATGTATCACACAGATCATCAGATAAAACTGTAATTGCATTCAAACAACCTAGACCGAGTTCATACTTTTAGCTTTCCAGGGACCTTAGAGTGAAATTCGAAGTTCATCTCCCTGGCAAAGGAAGGGAGGCCCTTAGACAACAAAATGAATCATTGATAGGTCAAGGAAAGGTTAACAGCAGGAGTGCATCCGGTCCTAAAGGGTTTGCCGGAACCTTAGAAGTTCAGTGTCATCACTCCCTTCCATGTTTTTCAGGCTTCCTTTAAAGAAGAGCAATGTGAAGAGCCTTAAAGGGACCCTGGGATGTCAGACACTTCCCTGTTCCACTGCAGGCCTTCCTGCAGGACAGTAGTGTCCCCTCCCCTCCATGAAATAATAAATTGGTTATGTGGATGTTTTGTTAAACTGGGGTTAAACACTGCCATGTTGTTACTTTCAGCTCCTGGAGCAACTGCTTCTAGAAGATATTATTAGTTCACTTTTTGGCTTGATTTAATCTTTCTTTGATGATTTGTGAGGCACTTCAGACCCTTGCAGTGCCTCACATCATTATTTAGAACATTTGTTTCATTGCCCAGTTTTATAGACACGGGGGTTATAGGATAAGAAATTACACTGCATTTGTTCAGACCCAGAGCATAGGCTTAACTCTGTCGAAGGGTTGTACGTGTTTGTACGAATTCTTGGGAATGAGTGTCTTTTCTTGCTTTAAAGTGAAATGAAGGATGATATTCTGGTTAAAGGAAGGGCACAACTGTGCCTGGATAGTTAAGTTATATACAGTGCTACCTAATATAATAATACCATGCTAGAATGTAACCAGGGACTCCCTCAGAGCAGACACCCTGACCTTTGATGGACAACGCTAAAGGCATGGTCCAGAGAAAGCAAACGGACCTGAGGACCCCTGGAGCCACTTTATCTCATCACTTAAGCAAATGTTCCTTTCTCTTCAGTCCTGTTTTAACAAAGAATAAGGGCAGCTTCGAAGCCATTCCTCAAAAAATGTAAACTCGAGACTGCTGCTATTGGACATTGAGGAAGTGTGTATTTTCTTTCAACTGATGGTGGTTTCACAGAGGTTCTGCTCCGTGGAGTGGTGTTTCTCAGGCTGTTTAAACCCACAAGATCTATTAGGAGCCACGTGAACCACGTTTACTTTCGCCCACCTATTTTCCTCAGTTCAGTACTGTCCGTTTCCTTTCTCCTCCATTTCCCTCCTTCCTTCTTTCCCTCTCTCCTCCCGCTACAGGACAGGCGTGGTGCTTGCCCTCACTGGGGATGCCACACTCTCCCTCTGATCCTCCCGCAGGCTCCCCTCTGTTTCCAGTCCTTGCCTGCTGAGGTGTCAGTGTTAACACCGGTTTCATTCCTGTAGGAAAACCTGGTCTCCTGTTGATGTATGTAAATCAGGCGCCCTTTCTCCTAGATGTTTCTCTGATTCTGAACCTTTCCAAAAAGCGTCTGCCAACTCTCAGTACATACACGCACGTACCAAAGACTGCTGGCAGAAGCTCCTTCTGGGGCCTGAAATGGATCAAGTCTGACCCTCCCTTCTTCCACTTTGGCCACTGACAGACAAGGATGTGAGTGTTTTTGCTTGTACAACCCTGCGGCACCACCAACACCCACCCAAAATAAACACACTCCTAATTCCCAAAATTCTGAAGAATGACATAGATCGGTACTGTCCTACAGAATTATGACATGAGCCACGTATGCGATTTTAAGTTTTCTAGTAGTTAGAGTAGTTACATCCTTAAAAAAAAAAAAAATAAAAAGAAACAGGCAAAATTCATTTTAATGATATACTTCATCTACCCAATATATTAAAAATATTATCATTTCAACACGTATTCAATCTAAAAATGATCAGTGCGATAGATATTTTACATTCTTTTATTCATACTGAGTCTTTAAATTTCAGTGTAGATGTGACACTAACTGCACATCTCAGGGCAAACCAGCACAATGGCTCCCACAGTGGAAAAAGCAGAATGTCGATCTTAACTGGGAATTTCTTAAAGTAGCAGGGTGAGAAGTTTGACACAGCAAATCATAAAGGCAACAATCTTAAAATCTTTTTTAGACCACTCTCCCGGTGCAAAGCCATTGCTAGGAATCTGTCACCCCACTTCCCCTAGTCTCCTCAGGGCCTTGTCCCACCTCCCTTTTCCCTCCATCTTCTCAACTTGCCATTCTGGTCCTAGGCCCTGACCCTGAAAACCCTTTCCTAACTGCTTTTTTTTCCCCCAAGAATTTGTCCTTCTGGAATTGCAATGAATAAAATAGTCTCTCTTACTCACTCTTAAAGGTTCACAGTTCAGTCAGCACCAGCTCACCAGCCTCTCTGGTTTCTTGGGGCCACGCCTGGGTGAGCAGGAGTGGTCCCCAGCCGGAAACAGACGAGCCTCTCTTCAGAGGCGTGGGGACTTCACCAAGGCAACCAAATCTGCCTGTGGTGGAAACGCTCCTGCTCACCAGCCCACTTGGCAAAGCCCTTCTCAGGACGGCTGCCAGCACTGCAGCTCTAACGGGAGAGTTGAGGAGAAGAGTAAGTATCCTGCTCCGTGGCAAGCACAGCTCCCTCCCTCCCATGCCTGCAAGTCCTGGGAACTGAGGTAGGAGACCATGAATGCACAGCAACACTCCCTGGACCCCAGCTTTATTCTATTCAGCTGCAGGGGCTATGTAATTAATCATAATCTGTTTGTACAGCTTTTCTGTCAACACCAATTTTATCTATACTTTGCTTCCCTAACTCAGATGTGCTGTCCCCCAAAGACAATGCAGGGTGAGTTACATCGTCCGGGAGCAGGAATGGATCTGCTTGTATTTGGCCCCAGTCTCCCTAAGATTCCTTGTGAAAGTCTTAGTTTCAAATCATCTGGTGAGGATGAAGACAGCCAACTTTGCTCATAAGATAGATGCTCTATAGAAAATAGGCATGCATTAATAACCTCTAGTTAAACAGCCTTGACCATCTTAAGACACTGTTGGATCTAACTGAATGAACACACATTATTATCATATCCATATATATGATTGCACCTTGCAAGATCTACCCCAAAATGGCCCAAATTTTCATAGGAATCAGGCAGGTCATTCAGATCAAGAGAGGCCCAGAGTTAAATTACTGAACCATTGAAGTTTTCTAAACCAATGCAATACTGGCAGAAATGGGTCATGCAGGGAAAGCATGAATTTAAACAGTATCTTTCACCTCATATCCATCACTCAGAGAAAGCTGGAACTGAGGACCTAGCTACTCGTGATACACCCTCTTGTATCAAAACATTCAAAAATTATCCAAGAAATATCAATTGTTCTTTTCATCTTTTCCCGGCTGAATGAAGTCATTTTAACACTGAATGGCTTTTTAATATCTGTGATGCACTCCTCTTCCTCTGTCTGCCAATATTATAATCTATTATTTGGCTGGTGAGTTCTCTCTTTTTTTTTTTCTCAACTCAGCAGCCAGAACTGCTTCTCCTGACTTGGCAGAAGTTGAGGATGTCCATTCTTGCTGGCTTTTGTGCCTGTTCATTGCCAAAAATCCATCATCTAAGGTTTTTACATTTTTCTCAGCTTTTGAAGGGAGGATAATTTTTGTGGCCAGGTATTCAATATTTTTCAAGTTTACTCTATGGCTTCAAAATTAGCTAAGATGAATCTCTACTGTATCCTTGCAATTCTCAAGGAATATTTAATTACCAAGTGGGACAAATTATGCAAAAATTCTATATACAACCTAAGTAACTGACAAGTGTTGGTTTTTTTTTCTGTTTGTGTTAAATTAGTCTGACCAGACTTAACATTTCAAACAGGACAAAAAACAACAGTACTGTTCGATTTCAAATAGCACAAATGGTCAGCCTACTGACACCTTAAATTTAGCCCAGTGAGACGAGGCTGACCACATGTACCATTTGAAACAGGACAGTACTGGTTTTTTCTGTCCAGTTTCAAATGGTACATCTGGTCAGCCTAGTTAAATACAGGACATGTCCTCCATATGTGGTACACAACCATAGTTTCCTCTGAGGTAGTATGTTCCTCTCTGCTGATTTAGATGAACAATAATTTCAGAAAAGTTTAAGACAGCTGTGGTACAGTGGAGACAATGTCAATGAACTAGACTGTGCCACTAGCTAACTGTGTCCTTGGAAAGTCACTTAATATCCATGAACCACATTCATCTTCATCTGTTAAAGCAGGAGATTAGACTAGATCAATGGTTCCCATGGTGCAGGTCCCTGGGAGCTCCAAACCCACAGGGTCTCTAAATACATGTGTATACCTAGCAGGCTACAGATGAAAAAAACCTAGCTATTTGTTTCAAATATATGTAATTGCTATTCTGATTAATAAGGTTTAAATTCATGTAAAATGATTATTGAACTCATAGTGACATACCATTGTTTCCTGGATGCTACAAGTTTAACTGCTACTACATAGAAATCCAAGAAATGTTGAGGGTGGAAAGGAGTTCTCACACTTGAAAAGGTTTAGGAGCCTCAGTGGTATAGTGACCTATAAGATCCCTTGCAATTTTCCCAAGAAAATTCTGTGACTAAACATTTCCATGCTGTAACTAAACATTTCTATTTTGAGTTAAGAGTTTGGAGGGGCACGTTTTTCCATGCTCCAACTCAAAGGCCAGTAAGAGAAATAGCTGAGCACGAGGCAGATACGGAGCAACCATCAACTTGCATTGTGCAAACTCGTCCCACTGCACTCTAACTGCAAAAGCTCTTATGGAAGAGAGGAAAATATCAGATGAGAGCTATTTCTTTTGCACCCCTCTTTGTGACTTCTCTTAAGTTCACCAAACTGTCAGCTCTTTCCTGCCTTTCATGGTCAACTGCCAGACTGCATATATCATGGTTTTGGCTGTTCATGTTGCAGCAGAATTTTTGCAAAAATTTTGTGAACAGTGTGTTGCAATGTCCGTGGTCTCTGCCTCTAATGTCATTTTTTTCTCTTCCTTTTAAAATAATGCTTACTTCCTTGTTTTATGTGTTGGATCATTTCATCTACCTTGTACATGTAGCTAAGCTTTCACATAGATTAGTAGAGGCCGACCCTAAACTTTTAAGTCAAATGCACGTGTCCTCTTGTTTCCTAACTCCTTTGCACTCTTAGTTTCCATGAGGATTTTTAAAGGCAGTGGTGTAATGTTGAACACTGAGTATGGGTTTCAGAGTCAAAGAGTCCTGCCGTGGAATCCAGGCCTTGCCACTTTCTGGCTGAGTCGTTTTGGGCAAGCTTCTCCAGCCTCATCTGTCAAATGGAATCACATAGCACCTACCTACCTGGCAGATTTGAGAGGACAGAATTAGATGAGAAAGTAAAATGCCTAGAATAGTGCCAGATACACGTGATTACTAAAAAAAAAGTTGATTTCTACTTTTATTAATCCTGTAAATAATTTTTTTCTTTGGTTGAATTTTCTTTTTGTTGCCATGCTAACCATTCAGTCATATATCATAAACTCCTCAATGCTTTCTCTCTTTTGAAACATATTAAGTCAGCTGTTTTGTTTGTTTGTGCCTAAACTCTGCATTTCTGAGTACCTTGATCCATCTATCTCTTTTGTAAACATTTTGATTCATTCTTATTCTAAGAGTTTTAGTGAATACTACTCTCTGGCATCTTTAGATTGGAGCAAATGGTCCCTTGGGTCAGTCCTCTGACATGTTTAGTCACACATATTCTCATATCGTCTCACATATTCTAACTACATATGCAATCGGAGAAGCCAGTTTCTAAGAAGTCAATTTTAGTTAAGACAGTAGAAAAATTGGTATCACTTGACAGTGATATGTTGTGGTAGTTTTTCTGGTTCATTTCTCATTTTTTCCCAAGATCTTAGAAAATACATTCACATAAATATTCTTCAATTCTGTGTTATTCATATTAACATCATAGACTGTGATTGATTGTTTACAGTTCTCTTTCCTTAGTTGAGGAGCCATCAAATCCTCTTTCAATTCTAATGCTTCCTCTTACATTCAGGAAATTCAGCACTTAACACATATTTATTGATAACAACCAACATAAACAAATGCTAGGATTCAGGGACACAAAGGTAAATAAAACATTGTCTATCATTTAAAGACCTCATAATAAATAAGTTGTCCCTTCCCTATTTCTTTAAAAGGTATCTATATCCTTGTTTTCTCTATAACCATTAAACTTGGCTTCTTACATAAATGAGTCCATAGTCCTATATCCCTAGAATAATTGTCACCATCAGGATTATCCTAAGGCCTACAGTAAGGTGGGAAAAACAATTAGATGGTTTCCAAAAGAAGCGGTTTATGGTGTAGATATAACTTACTTAATATTTACATGTGCCTATTTTGAAAAGGATCCTTGCTTCGAGCTAAAACATTCTGGCTATAAATGAGAGCGGGCCATTTGCTTCGTGTTTGGCTGCCGTACTTGGTATGGAGTGCCTATTCCAGAAACATACAGCCAAAAGGGAATCAACAGTTAAATCGAACAGAGGAGAAGGGGAAAACCTTCTCCAGAGAGCTTCTAAGAAAAATTTACTAGATTTTGAGGAGGGAAAAAGTGCTGTGCTCAGATAACACAAATCATATACCCTAACTAGACAGTAAGTTCAAGGAACATAGGAAATATTACCTGTGATACAGACCATAAGAAATAAAAGATATTGGATATAAGTGCTAGATATCATTTGTGCATTTTGTCGTAATTTAAAAAAAAAAAAGGTAATCCTAGATCCTACTTTGGAAAGTATTTTTAATTAGAATTCAATTAAACAAACAAAAACCAGTGAGGTTTCATTGAGTAATAGAGAAAATATTGGACTGCAAGTCTAGAGATTTAATATAGTATTTTTAAATAAATACTTTGGCATTGCTAAATTTTCATTTCCTCACTCACAAGCAGGGTATAATAATAACATGACGTTCCAAAGACCTTTGTGAACATTAAATGTAATGATGTTTGTGAAAATTGCCAGTACTATTCAATCTTCATCATCATTATCATTATTCTTGCTCCAGTCCTACTTAGCTATGTGACCTCAACAACTGTCAAATGGAAGGTGAGAGATGGGCAGGTTAGACTAGATGACCCCTTTAAACCCACAGTCTGTGCTTATATAATTCATTACTTTCACTCCAAAATTACAAAAATATATTTTGTAATAGATAAGCAATTAAAATGTGTAAGAACATAGCATCCCATACCCAGTGGGTAGAGAGAAAGGGAAATCAAACTGACAAGTAAAGAGGCAGAGCTTCTTTTCCAACATATCCAACCCATGCATTGTGTGTAGCATGCAGATCTGTCTGTCATAAGAAAAGACTTATGAAATTGAAAGGCACTGTAGTAAAATTTTAAAAAGAAATATCAATATGTACACAGAGCTCCATCACATCTCCTTAAAAGGTCACATGCCAGTAACAACAGAATCACACGGCAGCGCCATTTCTCCATTTTTTTGGGAAGCAATCACTGGTTCTACAAAGCTCAAAACAAAAGTCTGTCACCTCCCCTGCGAAGCCCTCCCCAAATTGCTACCAGAGCACTGTGTACATCATAGGCTTACTGTCATTTATAGAGGTTGTTTTTCACATCTACCTATCCCTATATTGCTAGATCCTTAAGAATTGGAGTAACATCTTATTCAACTTTATAGCCTAGCCACACATAGGGTTTGGCACATAAAAGGTCTGAAACTATTTTTATTAGCCACCATATTGATGGAACTGCTGAGGAGTGCAATTGGGAAGACTTGGTTGTTATGCTGCCTGAATAAAAGACTGCCCACTGAAAAGAAGGTACAAAGACCATTCATTCCTCCGAAACTGTCTGGCTTCCTGGAATCAGAATACAAGATCTGTCCCAACCCAGAAACCAGCTAGCTGGCCCTTATTGGCTAGCTGCTGCTTTTTAAGGCAGTCAAAATACTGTTATTTCTTATCCCCCACGCAATTCATAAAGATCCAATTTATGAATTATAGGTAAAACTGAAGCAAGTGAAATGGAAACTATAATCAATGGCATAATTGAGAAAAATCACAAATTGGAAGAAAGCCTTACATATAGATTTAAGGAGCCCACAATGTTTCAGAGAGGGGAATACATACACACACACACACACACACACACACACACACACACACACAAATGAGGAAAAACCCACAACTAAGTGCAGTCTTGGAAGAGAGTTTAATACGAGTATAAAGAAAAGACTCTTCAAGCATCTAGACAGGAACGGTAAATTGCATATAAAGGGGGAAACATCAGGAGGATCTCAGACTTCTCCTTTGTATTATTAGATGTTGGCAGAAAATTAAGCAGAGGGGCAAAGCTGTAATTCAAGATTTCATACCCAGTTTTTATCACTCTTTTAGTTGTAAGTAGGAAGAAACCTAGTTCAAACTAGCTTAAAGGGGAATAGAAGAATATGTTGGCTCAGAGAACTTGCAAGGTACCTTCAGGTACAGCTGGACCCGAGGGCTCAAATAATGTTATTCTCTCTCTCTAACTTCCCACCATCAACCCCAGCATCTTTTGCTTCATCTTCTCTCTTTTCTTTTCTTTTCTTGTTTTTCTTTTTCTTTTTCTTTTCTATAGTGGCCTCATTCTCTCCCACTATCCCAGGAAACATGACCAAGGAAACCATTCCAAGCCCACATTGTTTTAGCTCATGATCCGAATGAAAAACAGACTCCCTACATCTATGAGAGTTTAAATCTCATGAACATACTTTGCTTGTTCGTATCAGACGTGCCTAGTCACCATGGGTGAGGGCTTGGTCCGTTATTGGTCAGGCCTGGGTCACTCACCATTCCTGCAGCCTGGGGATACACTATGATTAACCATCTCACACAACCCTAATGAAATGGGAGAGAAGCAGTTTCCGCACAGGAAAAAACAGCACGGGTGGGCAAAAAATAAAAGTAAACGTCAATCACATTTCTCCAAGCCTGCTTAACAAATACTCACACACCTTTCTGCATATATCATTTCAGAAGTGTCTCCACCTAATGTTTGTCCAACTAATGTATAACTAAATCACACTTTCTTCAAAGATAGACACCTTGAAATTACATCCAATTACCAACACATCTTCATATCCAAGATCTCCTGGAGGTGCACACATCTCTGACATTCATTATAGCTCCTTTTGATTCAACAACCTGCAGTCTAAATGATCAATCATACTTCCATCAAACAGTAGAAAGAGAAAACAGGCTATCTTCAATTAAACCTACATTCAGAAAGGTCACAAATGCTACAGCATGGACCATTCCCCAAAAATAACATACAAGAATATACATCTTGACAGTGGAAACTATCTGACTGCCTCCAAGCTTTGCCCAGCACACAGATAGCCCAAACTCATTATTCTTCAGGGCTGTTCCCTAAATAAACAGGGAAAAATGCTTTCTGGAGGTCCTGCCCCTTAGCATTCCTCTTACATTTGGTGCTGCTATAAGAACCTGGAGATTGCCTTAGAAACCTAGTGAGCCCAAGCTCCTCTGTGTTGTCATTTCTCCAGCAATTTAATACTTTTAAAACCCTACTCATCTATGGGTTGTGCCTGCTTCTGTAAATGGAAACTAGTGTCCTTGATAATAGACCAGACTCTTTTGCATATCTGTCAGCAGATTTAGCCCTCAGCTAAATGACTCCTAAATGATTCAGGCTGAGGTGTTGAGGCAGAACTAATTAGGGCTGTGCCCTAGCTGAACTTGTTAGTTGACTGTTTACTAGGAAATGAGTTGGTACCTTCACTACCACCAAGTGCTCAGCAGGGTAGTTTGAGGAGGGGCTTAAAGAATCAGGCTTCAGGATTTCTCATATTCTTCCTGAATCCCAGTCATATTTCTCACTGTGTCTCCCACCTTGCAACCTCTGTCAACACCAACCGGCTTGGGCCAGGGATATTAGTTTTGGTAGTTCCATGAGATACATGATTACCTGACCCACAGAGTCTTAAATTACTGCTCACATCCAAATGGGAGAAAGGTGTCTCTTCAAGAAGTTACATACCATTTCCTTCCTGCTTTCAGAGGGACCAATTTATACTGAAGCTTTTCTTTTCTTGAAAGACATGCAAGAAGCAGACGGCATCCTAAAATTTTGACGACTCCTCTAAAACTCCAGTCTCAGGAGGAACATGGTCTGAGTCAAAAGAAATATGAGGTAGCCTTTTAATCATATATTTCAGAGCAGCGTAACAAAGATTGTCAACTTTCCTGTCCTTGGTAAGGAGGTCGTCTTCATCCCATGCCACACTTGGACTCAACCAAATCCTCATTGTAGAGATTGTCTCTGGCAATGGCCTATTCCTACCAATTCTAAGCTTTTTTTTTTTTTTTTCAGTTGTAAAGGATAGAAAACCAACATCAAATTATCTTAAGAAAAGCAAAGGAAATGTATTGGTCTGTATGACTGGAAAGTCCAAAGTAAGACTACAAAAACAGCTGCCAGAAAGATCACAAGCAAGTCACATAGAGCACCCCCCTCCACCCCTCCCCCCAGCTCTCAGATATGATCTGCAGATAAGGTTGTTTCTGGTTTTTTTTTTTTGTTTGCTTTATTTTATTTATGTTGCCCTCAATCTCTCTGTTCACATAACAGGAAACATGGCAGCTGGAATCCCAATTTTATATCTGTCTGGTTTACAATCAATACATGTGATTTAACTCAAGGGCCCTGATTTGCCCTATTTTATAATATGTCCACCCTTGCATAAGTCCCTGTGAATAGATTTTCACAATTAACCAGGTCTAGTTATGTACCCACTCTAAAGCAATAATTGCGCCAAAAATACATGGGTTGGGGGAGCAAATGTTTCTCAACTGAAAAAGCAGGATGCTGAACAAAAAAGCACAACAGATGTTCTGTCACTTCAACTTACTTGTCTTCTATGCCGGAGGGCATCCCCAATATTCATGGGATCAGAAAATATACTAACCACTTATCTTTGTCAAAAAAATGTACTAAATACTTCCAGCTAACCAAAATTAAGATATAAGAAAGGAGATGTCCTTTCTTACAAAAATATGGGTCGATTTCCTTTCCTCAAGTCTGACCCTAAGTTTGGGAACTAAGTTTTATTTCTGCTTTCAGGTAAATCTTGCCATCCTGGAGTTTCCATTCTTTTGCAACTCTGCTTCTGCTTTGACTCGGTTTCCAATTCCAAGAAATCTGATTCTCAGGTCACATCCTTCAGCATACATTTCAGATGTCATCTCTTACTGAATTTGACCAAACACCATAGTTGGTACATAGCTACTAGGATGGCTAAAATCCAAAATAGCAACAATGCCAAATGCTGACAAGGATATGAAGCAGTAAGAACTCTCTTTCACTGCTGGTGGAAATGTAAAACGGTCCACCCACTTTGGGAGACAATCTCACCATACTATCCAGCAATTGCATTTCTAGGTATTTATGCAAATAATTGAAAACTTATGTCTTATAAAAGCCTGCTCATGAATGTTTATAGTAGCTTTATTCATAACTGCCAAAACGTGGAGGCACCCAAGATGTTCTTCAGTAGGTGAATGTGTAAGCACATTGTGGTTCATCCAGACAATAGAATATTAAACAGCAATAAAAAAAAAATGAGCTGCATTCTGCTTCCCTATCATATCATGTGAGCCAGCCACACAATAGGGAAGTACAAGTCATTAATACCTAGACCAGGATAACCCAAGGAGCTCCCTATGTCCTGCCAAAACATTCAATTCAGGACAGCGCTAGCATTCCAAGGGCCACCCAGACTGAAGCCTGACCAGAACAAGCTTGGCAGACCCAATGGCTACAGCTACTTTCAGGAAGCTAAAATGATGTGGATTTTAGGACAATTAAAACAAGAAAAGAAAATACTGAGGTTTCTAGTTTGCAAGGAAAGAGTCACCCATAAGCAATTTGCCCAAGTTACAAGGAATTCTGAGAAGTCCCTAGAGAGGATCTGATCAAGAACCCAGGACGACGTAAAGACATCCCACAAGTATAACCACAGATGGTGAGCTTGTCTAGATACAGCTACAACTTCTCAGAAACACTGTTAGTTGATATTTTACTGCCCCAAAATCCTCTTCTCTCCAGCCTGCTATCTTTCTTTTAGTTGTCTTTTACCTGTCTTACATTGCTGATTTATTCTTTGACTGTGCTGTGCTTAAAGTATGTGGTTTGTAGATTACCAATTCTTGAAATTTATTGATGCTTGTTTTATAGTCCAGTGTGTGGGCAGTTTTTGTAAACATAGCATGACATGTAGGAATCTGTGTATTTCATGAAGTAAAATTCTTAATTGCAAAAGAGAGAGAGAGAGAAATGAGCTATGAAGCTGTGAAAAGATATGGAGGAACATTAAATGTCTATTGCAAAATGAAAGAAGCCAGTCTAAAAAGACTACACATTAGATGATTCCAACTACATGACATTCTGAAAAAGGCAAATCTATAGAGAAAGTAATGTGTTTGCCGGCAGTTTGGGTGGGGAGGAGAAAGGGAAAATAGCGCAGGGGATTTCTAGGGCAGTGAAAGCTCCTGTATGCTACTGGAATTGCGGGTACTTGACATCATGCATGTGCCAAAACCCATAGAACTGTACGACACAAAGAATGAACCCTAATTTAAAGTATGGACTGCAGTTAATAAAATATATCAATATTGGTTCAATAATTGTATCAAATATACCATACGAATGTAAGATATTAATAATAGGGGAAACTGAGGAGGGTGTATGGGAACTCTGAGTTTTTTGCTCGCTTTTTGGTAAACCTAAAACTGCTTTAAAAAATAAAATCTAATAAAAATAAAAACACAGTTGGCTGGAGCATCTTTTGGTGCCAGACATAAGGAATTGCTCAAAAACCAAATGTGAGCATGTCGAAAGGACATCGCAGTCAATCTGAAAGAGCTCCCAGTAGCCAAAACTGGATCCACTTACATAACACAATAAACAATGATGGCATGGGGTTGTAATCCAAAGAATAAAATAATCCACAAGTCGATCTGATATTAATAAATACACAGAAAAGGGGTCATCTTCCTTACAGAAGAATTCCAATTAATAAACACAAAAGGGATGAGAGAAATAGAAAATCACTATTAGAACACGGTAATAATTGCAAGACCTATGGATGAATGATCGAATTAGTGGAAGTTTGAAGAGAAACAGGGTATTTGCATGGTCACAAAACACTGTCCACAAATTACTTATTAATTACAATGGGAAAAATAGTAAACTGTATAGTAGAGAAATCTGGCAGAAACCACCTTAATCAAGACTGCCATCACAAGTAATAAAATGTATTGAATCATGTATCCACCAATATGATGAACAGAGAAGGGCACATAACCCCTATAGTGTCCCCTCAAAATGCATAATCAAAATCTAATTATGAGAAAACACAAGGCAAACCCAAACAGAGGGCCAGTCTACAAAATATCTGATCAGACTAGTCCAAAGTATCAAAGTCACGGAAAAAAAGGAAAGGCTGAGGCACTGTCATGCACTCAAGAAGACTAAATGTGATGAGATCGTGCCTGGCTTCCAGGTCAGAAAAGGGACATAAGTAGGAAAACTGATGGAATCTGATTAAAGTCTGCAGTTTAGTTAATAGTAGTCTATCAATATCAATTTCTTAGTTTTGCTCATTGTATCATGGTTATGTAAGATGTTAGCATTAGAAGAAGTTGAGTGGGAGGCATGTTTAAAGTCTCTGTACTATTTTTGTAACTCTTCTGTAATGTCTAAGCTTATATCAAAATTAAAAGTTAAAAACAATAGTTGGTGGTGTTCTGTGCTGACTTTTGTGTCCAGACTTCATGGGGCTGGAAATGTCTAACTAAAAGTTTTTCCTTCCCCAAAGACAAAGTTATAATATATACAACAATACAATCGTTTTCATGGATGAGAAATCTTGAAGAAGAATTTCTGTATTTTAAAAGTTAATACCAGCGACAACATGGATGGAGCTCCAGGGTCTTATGCTAAATAATGTAAGTCAGACAGAGAAAGACAAACACCATATGATCTCACTTATATGTGGCATCTAAAAAACAAAATATAATATACAAATAAAAATAAAGCAAAAACAGACTCATAGATACAGAAAACAAATTGATGGTTACCAGATTGGAAGGATTTGGGGGACAAGGTGAAAAAGGTGAAAGGATTAAGAAGTACAGATTGGCAGTTACAAAATAGCCATGGGGATGCAAAGTAAAGCATAAGGCATACAGACAATAGTATTGTAATAAGTATGTAGCGTGCCAGGTGGGTACCAGCCTAATGGAAGGCATGGATCACTTCATAAATTATATAAATCTCTAACCACTATCCTGTACATCCGAAACTAATATAAAATAATACTGAATGTTACTTGCAATTGAAAACTAAAACAGAAACAAAAAACAAGTCAGAAAAAACACCCTCTACCAAACGGCCCTCATATTTTGCATGTTAACTTCTGTCTAGGCCCGTGTTCTGGCTCATAGGTTTGCCATGAGGACTGAGTGGGTGATTAAACATAAAGCAGCTAGAACAGTGCCTGACCCTTAGGAGGCACAAAATCAAAGTCAGCTGTTGTGACAGTTGTTGTTACATGAACCACATAGAGAATATCATTTGGTTTTGGAACTTCAGGTAATTTATAATTTTGTCTTTACACTTTTCTGTACTTTTCAAATTTGCTTTAACACTTTTATTATAAAAACAAGGGGCTTCTAGAAAAGACTTGTACTGTGTGTTTATGTTTTTGAAAAAAAAATTACACATTTATATAGCTTTCCTTCCTTATTACCTCCTTTTTGCTCTCAGGAAAATATGCCAAGTTCTTAACACAGAAGAAGACTGCCAGTGCCTGGCTCCTCTGTCGTCTTCAGCCTCATTTCTCACGTTCACTCCCTCACAATCCAGCCGTTATTAATTTCTTGCAGTTACTTGAAACGCTGCTGACTGTCCCTGCCAAGCCTTTCAATTCTGTCCCTTTCTTGGAACGCTTTTCTCCACCTTATCGCCCAGGTTAATAGCTTCTCATCCTTCAGATCTCAGATTACTGGTTTGTGCATTCATTCATCGATTCCATTCACAACACAGAGTTTTACTGAGCGTCTACTCTATGCCAGAACTCAGGGAAAATGGTAAATAAGACAAAATAGGTCAAGAATACATGACCTTCCATCAACAAGGTCATGTATTCTCGACAGATGGACAGATCAATCTTTATAAAATTAAAAAATGGAAAACAAGGTAACTATGGGAACTACTAAAAAATAAAAATAAAATAAAACAAAGCCACATATGAATTCTAAATAAACCATGACAAACAATTTTGGAAACCATAAGTTAATATTTGGGGCAGACAGAAAATGAAGGCAAAATACAAAATGAATGTTATGGTTTTGTAAAAGAGAGAAGTTTTTTGGTGGTGGTGGTTGTTTTTAAGTAGTAAGATAAAGCACTAAAACTAATGTCCTGGGCATCAAGACCTTTTGGCGCAGCTAAAATACAGTTGCTGGTGCATGTGTTAAAATAAAAAAAAAAATGTCATAAAAGCTGGATCCAAAAGGACAAAAAGAGAGACAGGAGAACTGTGTGTGTGGGGGGGGGGGGGGGGGGGG
>PVJL010002360.1:0-11631 GCA_004026885.1 Lyroderma lyra | reverse complement strand
GGTATTATTATTTAAAACAACTAATGGATGATATTGGCAGCAGTCCCTACACAAATCTCAAGCTTTCAGGAAGATACTATCCATAAAAAAAACGTGCACTGACCACAGCATCCCCATAGCTAGATGGGGGGTAGCAAACAAATAAACAAACATTTCTCTCTGAGTCCCCCCATGAATTGAAATTGATTGGCCCACTGGACAGTAACAGGTGAATTTTAGGATGAATATTCAGGGGACAGAATCCTTGGGCTTACGATTGCTCCACTGAGTTTCTCTGTGAAACCCAAGCAACCATAAACAGGGCCTTAACCCAAGTAATTTGCCCCCTCCAGCTCTGGTGTAAGCACATCCATGTTCCTTTTGTCCATTCAAGTCCCCTCCTCCCCTTCATCCACAGAAGGATGAAGTACAAGGATCACAGAAGACGCTGAAGTCACTGTGTGTTTTGATCAGTTCTGCAGGACACAGCAAAATCCGAAATGGATTGTGACCTGCTGGTAGTCTTTCCCAGCAAACCAACTGATCATTGATTAAAAATAACTTTGAACATGTATCACACATCTATTTCGGGCCTCGTTTTATTTGGAATGCAAATTCTGCTGGAAGCAAGAGCTACATGAGCAGCAGCTGGAAATCGACTCAGATATTCTAGCCAACTCACGTCAAGCCCAGTTGGCAAAATTAATGCCATTCTGCAGTCTCAGTGAAGGAGAGATTATTAATTATGCCCTACTGCCCAGTGGTTTCTATTATGGACACATCTGGACTGAGAGGCTCATTTGATACCCCCAATCTCACTGCTTCCCGGAATCTAAACTAAGTTTAAAATTTGATTTGTGAGAACGGGAGGGTAGCGCATACAAAGGACCTCACCCACACACACCATGCAGGTTCTAATGAAAGTCTATCCCAGTTTCAAAAGCTCTTTTATGCTTCTGGTGCTCATAGTTTCATCCGTGGTTCTTACCAGTTCCTAAAACGCAGTGTTTGGACAGGTTTCTGAGTAAATAATAAATAAAGCACACATGCCCGTCCCTGCACCTCAGGGCTAAGTAGTTCAGTTTCCACAACCCCCTCAACCCGCAGGCTGTGATATTTTCATCTCTCTGAAAGGCAGGCAGGCTGGCACCTTGGCTGTTTTGAACAGAAATCCTTTCAAGGAATGCCCATGTCCTGGATCAAGAGACACAGCCATTTGTTCTGAGGAAAACTTCCCTCCAAATGACGGCTGACTCCTGTTTTGACAGCGGGAATGGTCAAGTAGAGACCGCACTGTTGGAGGTGTGTCTCTGAGAACAGAACAACAACAGACCATCAGTCAGACCCCCCAGCGCTTTAATTTTAGTCAAATGGCCACTTTCTATTGCACTTAGACCTCAAATAGCGCAGCTCCCTGTCCTCCTTATGCTTCATTTTGTCTTCCCAGGGTACCATCAGTGTCCACTGGGCGAATCCATCATCAGACCAGGCAGCAGCCCCAAGATGGAGGCGCAAGGCCAGAGGCGGGTGTCCCTGCATGAGCTGACATCAGAGGTACTGAGAAGCTATATTGCCTTAGCCCCAGCCCTTCTCAAAGCACCTGCTGACTAAGATTTACTTTAAATTTGTTCCTTTATGCCAAACCTTTTGAGGCTTTATCCTAAATGCTCTTAGGAGGGGGCAATCATGTCTCATCAGTCACTCACACCTCATGGTGACTAAGTTTCCAAACTTTTCCTGACAGAAGGAATTCTCTTGGTGGAAGAAAAGTTAGAAAGGATGGTGTGAGGGTGACTCTCCCTAAAGGAAGCATTAGCCCCGCTGGGCAATAACATAATTAAAGACACTGAAATAAACTCCACTGGAGAACTTTATTAATAATTTTTCCTGGAACTAACCTCAACCCGCAGGCTTGAGGTTTGTTCCATAAACCAGTAGCATAAACCAGTAGCTTTATAGAAGTCAGTCTTTGATAAAATTGAGGAAAATCAATCAGCTGAGGAACTTGAAAATTATCTAAAGCAATAGTTAAGCTTAATTTTGAAACCGTTTCTGAGCTCCCAGGGCTGCCTAACACTGCCAATTAGTGCAGGAGATAGTGTGATTCCTTGGGGAGCCTTTAAACAGAGCCTGCATTTCTTTCTGACAATGGTGCCAGAGAGGGTATTTTTGCCTTAAGCAGGCGTTGGAACTAGATCAAGTTGGAGGTCCATTCAAACTCTAAGATTCTCAAGGTTTACTAAATTGTCTCACACAGACTCATGATTCTGACCAAAGCAGCTCATGTCATTGTGACATCACAACAGGCAAAGTAGGAACACAGGTGCCCATGACTCACAGGATTAGGAAATCAGGCCACAACTCCTCTGTACCTCTTTGCACTGCCTGGGGACCAAAGAGAGGACTGCAAATGTATCTGACAGAGATACTTCAGAAGCAAGGTCACTGTACAGGACCCCTGGCTCTGGAAAACAGCCTCATCCTGAACTGCCCAAAGCCCACAGCATGAAAGGTGGTAACATTAGGGAGGGCCTCTTGCATTTTTCTCTACCATGAGACCAAATGCTAAGACTACGAATGGCACTTCCAGCTGGAGCTAGAGAGCCAAGTCATAGAAGAGAATGACAAGTTGGGGTCAGATCTGGGAGAAATTAGGTGGAATCCAGATGTACTCAACAGAAAGGTTAAGCATGGAGACTGGGTTCAGAAGCCTGATGGAAGGAGCCTGGTGCCCTGGAAGAGCAAGTGCTTTGCATAGAATTAAATTAGAAAAAATATGGGGGAAAGGGGTGGGACCTCAGCTCAGAGAAGGCATTCTGTAAATGTTAATTATCCTGCTCCCTACTCTGTTGTGCAGAGGTTCTCACCCCTGGCTGCAGATTAGAATCACCTGGGGAATTGCCAAACCACTCCTATGCCTGAGCCTCCCCGGCCCAAGATTTTGATGTATGTCATTGATCTGGGACAATGATCAATATTATTGAATGTTTTTAAATTCTTCCCAGGAGATTCTAATACGTTCCCAAGACTGAGACTCATTGCCTAAATATATTAGAATTGAGTATCATCCTTGGATTTGAAATTCTCTATTATGGTTTAGGCAAGTATTTTACTTCTCTGAGGCTTAATTTCTTTATTATTTTAAGAAAGAGTAATATTGATTTTATAGAGTTGTTTTGAATATATAGTGACATATATTTAATAAAACACCTAAAAGAAGAAACTGTCCATTAAGAGATGCTCAATGTTCATTCTTTCTTCCTTTCTTTTCTTGTCATTAGTCATGGAACACATATGTATCGAATTATATTAAAATAAATAAGGACAATAGACATGAGATACTACCCATCAGGCAGTATTAAAACTAAGATCATTATTACAGGCCTATCTTAAGAAACAAAAAAAATCACAAGCAAACATCTTAGCATCCCACCTCGAAGGACTAGAAAAAGAAGAGTAGACAAAACCCAAAGTCAGCAGAAGGAAAGAAATAATAAAAATTAAAGCAGAACTAAACCAATTAGAGAACAGAAGGACAATAGAAAAAATTAATATTACAAAGAGCTGGTTCTTTGAGAAAGTCAACAAAATTGACAAACCCCTGGCTAGACTAATCAAAGGATGAAAGGAAAGGACACAAATATCCAAAATTAGAAATGAAAGGGGAGAGATTACCACTGATACCACAGAAATACAAAGGATTGTAAGAAAATATTATGAAGGACTTTATGCCACTAAATTTAACAACCTAGAAGAAATGGACAAGTTTCTAGAAACTTATAGCCTACCAAGACTGAACCAAGAAGAACTGGATAATCTAAATAGACCAATCTATAGCAAAGAGATTAAAACGACTATCCATAATCTCCCTAAAGGCAAAAGCCCTGGACCAGGTGGTTTCACCAACGAGTTCTACCAAGCATTCAAAGAAGAATTAATGCCTATCTTCCTCAGACTCTTTCAAAAAATTGAAGAGGAAGCAATACTTCCTAACTCATTCTATGAGGCCAACATTACTCTAATTCCAAAGCCTGGCAAAGACAACACAAAAAAAGAAAACTACAGACCAATATCTCTGATGAACACAGATGCAAAAATCCTGAACAAAATATTAGCAAATAGAATACAACAATGCATCAAAAAGATTATACATCATGAGCAAGTGGGATTCATCCTGGGAAGCACAAGGATGGTTCAACATACGAAAATCTATCAATGTGATACACCACATAAACAAAATCAGAGATAAAGACCATATGGTCATTTCAATTGATGCAGAAAAAGCTTTCGACAAGGTACACATCCATTTATGATCAAAACACTAAATAAAATAGGTATAGAAGGAAAGTATCTCAACATAATAAAGGCCATATATGAGAGACCCTCGGCTAACATCATACTGAATGGGGAAAAGCTGAAGCCTATTCCCCTAAAATCAGGAACAAGACAGGGATGCCCCCTGTCACCACTGTTATTTAATATAGTACTGAAAGTTCTAGCCACAGCAATCAGGCAAGAGAAAGGAATAAAAGGTATCCAAATTGGGAAAGAAAAGGTAAAATTGTCACTATTTGTGGATGACATGATCCTTTATATAAAAAATTCCAAAGATTCCACCAGGAAACTATTAGAAACAATTAACAAATATAGTAAACAGCATTCCTATATACAAACAATGAATCCTCAGAGAAAGAAATGAGGGAGTCAATTCCTTTTGCTATCACAACAAAAAGAATGAAATACCTGGGAATTAACAAAGAACGTGACAGACTTATACACAGAAAACTGTAAGACACTTTTGAAAGAAATTGGAACAGACTTTAAGAGGTGGAAAAATATCCCCTGTTCATGGATAAGAAGACTTAACATTGTTAAAATGGCCATTCTGCCCAAAGCAATCTACAGATTTAATGCAATACCCATCAAAATCCCACAATCATACTTTCGTGAAATAGACAAAAGAATTATTAGATTTATATGGAACCATAAAAGACCTCGAATTGCCAAAGCAATACTACATAAAAAGAACAAGGCTGGTGGCATACACTTCCTGACTTCAATTTATATTACAAAGCATCAATAGTCAAAACAGCTTGGTATTGGCAGAAAAACAGAAATATAGACCAATGGAACAAAACTGAAAACCCAGAAATAAACCCACAAATTTATGGACAAATAATTTTCAATAAAGGAGCAAAAAACATACAATGGGGAAAAGACAGCCTCTTTAGTATGTGGTGCTGGGAAAACTGGAAAAACATATGCAAAAGAATGAACCTGAGCTGTGAACTCTCTCCATATATAAAAATTAACTCAAAATGGATTAAAGACCTTCATATCAGACCTGCAACAATAAACTGTATAGAAGAAAACATTGGTACTAAACTTATAGACCTAGGACTCAAGGAAGACTTCATGAACCTGTCCTCAAAGGCAAGGGAAATAAAAGCAAAAATAAATGAATGGGATTGTATCAAACTAAAAAGCTTCTGCACAGCAAAAGAAACCATCAACAAGGCAAAGAGACAGCCAACTGAATGGGAGAAAATATTCGCAAATAATGCATCAGATAAGGGTCTAATATCTAAAATATATAAAGAACTAATAAGACTTAACAACAAAAAAACAAACAACCCAATTGAAAAGTGGGCAGAAGAACTAAACAGACACTTCTCCCACGAAGAGATAAAAATGCTCATCCTCATTAGCTATCAGGGAAATGCAAATCAAAACCACAATGTGATACCACCTCACACCTGTGAGAATGGCTGTTATCAACAAGACAAGGAATAACAAGTGCTGGAGAGGATGTGGAGAGAAAGGAACCCTGATATACTGCTGGTGGGAGTGCAAACTGGTACAACCACTGTGGAAGGCAGTGTGGAGGTTCCTCAGAAAATTGGGAATGGAGCTACCATCTGACCCAGCAATCCCCCTTCTGGGGATCTACCCCCAAAATTTGAAAACCTTTGTCCGCAAAGACTTATGTGCCCCAGTGTTCATAGCAGCGCCGTTCACAGTGGCCAAAACATGGAAACCACCAAAGTGCCCTGCGACAGATGACTGGATAAAGAAGCTGTGGTACATATACACAATGGAATATTACTTAGCTGTAAGAAAAGATGAAATATTGCCATTTGCAACAAAATGGATGGACCTGGAGATCATCATGCTTAGTGAAATAAGCCAGACAGAAAAAACAAAGAACTGTATGACTTCACTCATATGCGGAATATAAAACTGAAAGCAAAGAAAAAAGAAATGAACAAACCAACAAATAACCCATGGACACATCAATAGTTCAATGTTTATTTGGTGATGAGTAGGTTAGGGAGGGGAGAAAGGGGAAGGGGAGGGGTGGAAGAGGAGGGAGGGGGAGCTAAATATAAGGTGATGGAAAGAGAACTCACAGTGCGTGGTGAACTTACTATACAACAAGTTGATAACACACTGTAGAATTGTGTGCCTGAAACCTATGTAATTCTTGCTAACAGATGTCACGCCAAAAAATCTAACAATAAAAATGAATTAAAAAAAAAGAGAGAGGAAATGAATAGACATTTCTCCAAAGAGGACATACAGATAGACACATAAAAAGTTTTCAATATCACTAATCATCAGAGAAATGCAAATTAAAACCACAATGAGATAGCACCTCACACCCATTAGAACAGCCATCACCAATAAATCAACAAACAAGTGTTGGCGAGGATGTGGAGAAAAAGGAACCTTTGTGCACTGTTGGTGAGATTGCAAATTGGTGCACATTCTGTTTTTCTGCAACACTCTTCCTGCCTTTCTTTGTGGGACTATTACACAGGCAGCATTTTGCTTAGGCCAGTGATTCTCAGAATTGGCTGCCTATTAGAATCATGAGGGGGAGCTTTTCACACCTTATTCCAACAAAACCAGGACCTCTGGGGGTGGGTGCTAGCATCACTGCTGTTTTCACTGCAGATGATCCCAACGTGCAACCACAGTGGAGAACCAGCAGTTGAGAGTTTCTCAAACTTTAATAAGTATCAATCACTCTGACTCAGTAGATCTGGGGTGAGACTTCATATTCCACATTTCTGGCAGGTTCCCAGGTGAGGCCCATGTTGTGGTGCTGCTGGTCTGCAGACCATACTTTCAGTCAAAGGTGATTCCTCTGGGACAGTGGTTCTCAAAGTGTGCTCTACAGACCAGTAGCATCAGTATCACCTGGAAAAATGTTAGAAATGCAAATATTCAGGCTTCACCCAACACCTACTAAACAGAATCCCTGGGGTTGAGGGTCCATCGTTGTGTTTTCAGAAGTCCTCCAGGTGATTCCTAGCACACTCATGTTGAGAACTGCTGTTCTAGAAAGTATTCCTGAGACCCCAAGACTAAGTTGTTTATCTCTCTCTAGCCTCCTTTGCTTTTCCTGAGCTTCTGTGTTTCCCTTTGCTATAGTACCGTTTATATGCATTGTTTAGCTGTCCGTTCATTGGCCTATATCCCAAGCTGGACAAGAAGTCTGTCATTGTTGGATCCATGGGATCCCCATGACCTAGCACAGTGGCTGGCATCTACTAAGCATTCAGTAAATATGTGTTGAATATATTAGAGAAAAGACAGATAGTTTAACTGCATCTTGCTGCATTGGGCTTTCCAGGTTATTTTCTCTGCGGCAAGACATAAAAAATGGGGAAAAGAGAAAGAACGAAGTTCTAAGATACCATCAAGATCACCTGGGTGCCTGCACCTTGTATCAAAGAGTCTGCCTTAGAGGGAAGGGTCCAGGTTTCCATGAGTCTTCTCTCCAGCAAAGCAACAAATAGCAGTTTCATAAATACCTTTCTGTGAGGAGGCTGAGTCTTGCAAAAATAAAAACTGGGGAAAGAAGAGGGGCAGTTGTCTGATAGATTTTCTGCAGAATTACCTGGCAGTAGTTTCTTCCCTGTTAGGATACAACATGAAAAAAAGAAGTTAATTCAGATTCCTTTGACATTCCACTCTGAGGTTTAAAACAAAACAAAACAACTAAGATAATTACTAACTACCTTAGGCAAAACTCTCTTACCTAAATTCTGCTGGAGCATGAGGTTAAATCCTAGGATAGAGATGGCATATGTGGTGTCCATTTGCCCCTTTCCTCCCTATCATGCTCATGGCAGACATCACTAATCAATCACAGCACTCTTTCCTATTGAGCCCTGAGGAGGCCTCCAAGTCCTCTACCATACAGCACTCTCAGGCATACATGAACAATTAATCAGAGCTGGTATATGTATTGAAACAAATTTGCCATCCTTATCTTAGGTCATGGGCTGCTTTCAGCCTGCAAATGAGGCATATTTCAGACATGATTAAGTGGGCTCCCTGGTTAGTAGGGAGTGTGTGGCCAGAGATAAAGGCAGATGGTGAGAAGTCCCAGCTTTATACAATCTGATCTATACTAAGCTAAGAGCTTCCTAGTGAATGCAGGGAATGCAGTGGGGGAGTGAGTAAATACCAAGTGAGAAAGGAAGTCAGTGCTTGCATGGTGCTTAGTGCACTCAAGGTATGCCTACCACCCACAATGTCCACAAAGTGCTATCAGACTGTTTTCCAAAAGCTGGATTATTCCTCTGACTTAAGAAATGTGAAACGATTCCAGGGTTTCTTCCCTAAGGTGACAGGCAAAGGCTCCGATGAGAAAGCTCCATAAAGCTCAAGCCTGACATTGATGCCTGCAGGCTTGTCACAGCTGAGACCGCCTGCACACCAAGGCCAGAGGACAAGGATCCTCACGTGCTGTGCCCACCCAAGGACAGGAAACACTTCTGAAAACGGAGGCTTCCGCTAATACTCCATATTATTGATGAACCCGTTCGCAGGCCCTGTGTGTGTGCTGGCTACAGGGCAGCATCAGCCCCCTCTATACAATACAGTGATGGCTTTGAGCTGATTCCACAGCTCAAAGGTAGTATTTCTTTTCTTTTTTTTTTTTTTTCTTTTTCTTTTTGGTATGTGGGCAGCTCCCTGACTGGGAATCGAACCCAGGCCGCAGTGCTGACAGTGCTAGCGTCGAAGCCTTAAGCCACTACACCATCAGGGAACTCCCAAAGGTAATATTTCTGATAGCCTGTTAAAACGTTTGTTATTGGGGAACCTTAAAAAAATTATAAATTGCTACAGTCAAGATTTCTGGGTTTTTGTTTTGGGTTTTTGTTTGTTTGTTTTTTAAGACTGAGAGTAAAAATTCAGGAATAGGAGTCAGGAAATAGGACCACTGCAAATGGAACAGAAGGTTGGTTTTGTTCATGTTGGCTTTTTACCACTAAAATGTGTTATGTGCTCCCCTCCCTTCCCAGCATGGAGAGGTCAACCCAGCAGCTGAAGTCACATGGAGGTAAGGGGGTTTCAAAAGCCCTTTGGAGGCAAAGGCAGGAAGCCCTGAGAACAAGGGTGCCAGGCAGGAAGGGGTTGGTCAGAGACAGGCAGGGGGCTAGGATGTGGAGGTGGTGGGCAGAAGAGCCAGCTGGTGTGGTTGGGAGATTAGGCAAATGACTAAATATATTGAGGATAACAGGAGCCAAAATTCTCATTGCCAGAGAAGGTATTTATAAACATCAAAACAGAAAAGTCTAGAAAAAACCCTCAAGTATTACATTGGAATTGAGGTATCAGTATGAATGTATGCTTTTCTTACTATGTGTGTAAATATATACATACACAAATAGATACAGAAATAGCTATAGATGTATATGTCTGTATGAATATATAAAGAGGGTGCCAAAAAAGTGCATGTACATTTATGAAAGGAGAAAAAACTGTATTAAAATTGTAATACTCAATATCTACTGATACCAAAAGATGAATACAAGTCACGTTTGGCTTCTGCAATTACAAGAGATGCTCACAGTGGTTACCATCAGCATTTATCTAATTCATAGATAACATCTCTTAAAATGTGTATACATTTTTTGGCAGCCCCAGTACATACACATATGTGTGCGCGCGCGTGTGTGTGTGTGTGTGTGTGTGTGTGTGTAGTTCCTATCTTTGTCCACTGAGTGAGTGAGCCCAAAAGCAATGACAACTCCATAGGAATAAACATATTGAGTGGTTTCTAAATACAATCCTTTATTAAAAGAAACCAGAGATCCTTGGGGAACGGCGATTCCAGGATTGCAACAGGGAAAGTACATGTTTCATGTACTCAGAAACTCTACTTCAGAAAATAAGGAAATGCTCAATGAATGATGGAGGTATGCCAAAAGGACACAGTAGTCAGCTTGAAATGATCAAATGTGGGACACATAAGCATAAAAAAACAATAACATTAACGGGGTCACAAGTTGTAAACTAAAGTTGGGATCCGTGTATCCATATTGATATAAATAAATGAATGGATGATTGTGGGGGGAAAGGTTTGCTTACAGTAGAATGCCAAAGAATAAATTGGGAAAAGATCCTCATCATCTGACAACCTTCATAAAGGTGGTTGGTTCAATGAATGGATGCTTAGGCTGTAGTTGGAAGTTTGGTAAGTACAGAATATTGACTAATCTCAGTATATGTCCCCATAAAACACTAATCAATTCCATAAGTCAATATGTTGAATTTTATGAAGATACCTGGCAAAAAACACAGGATTAAGCAAACAAGTTTACCTTCACCAGTGATAGGAAGAGGGGACAATATGTGCCTCGTGGTGTGAGGCACTGAGAAGAACAAAGCATCTTTTCTGGGGAAGGACTGCCAAGGCTGCATAACCTCAGTACGACCTGAGAAAACAAACATCGGACACACCCAGGTTGGAGGTCATCCCACAGAATGAAAGACCTGTGCTCTTTAAAACCATCAAGCACACGAAAGACAGAGCTAGACAGAGAAGCTGCACAAGTCTGAAAAATTCTGAAGAGACACGGCAACTAAATGCTGCCCATATTCTTGGATGGGATCCTGGAACAGAAAGTAAAAAGAGGGATTTGGGGGAATCATGGGCAAAATTTGAATGGGGTTTGTATACTATACAGTATTATACCAATGTCAATGACCTGATTTGGAGGGTTGTATCCTGACAGGAAAGTGTCCTTGCTTGGGGGAAACACATACTAGAGCATGTGTGGTTAACATTACATTACATTTTCAGCTTGCTCTCAAAGAGTTCAGAAAAAAACATGATGATAAGCAGAGAGAGAGAATGGGTGATGGAGCAAGTGTAATAAAATACTAACAGTGGGAGAATCTGATGGAGTACTGGGGTTCTTGGGTTATTCTGGAAATTTTGAAATTACTTCAAAATAAATTATTGAAAATCTATTATATATGTACACAGACACACACAGACACACACACACACACACACACACACACTACGAAAATGCAAATTAAACCACAATAAGATACCGCTACATTCCCACCAGGAAGGCTAAAATTAAAAAGACTGACAACACTAAATGTTGGAAAGGATGTGGAGGAACGGGAACTTTCATACACTATTTTTTTTTTAATTCATTTTTATTGTTAGACTTATTGGGGTGACATCTGTTAGCAAGGATTACATAGGTTTCAGGCATACAATTCCACAGTGCATTGTCAACTTGATGCATAATAAGTTCACCACCTAATGTGACTTCTCTTTCCATCCCCTTATATTTAGCTTCCCCCCCTCCTCTCCCACCCCCTCCCCTTTCTCCC